>JAESUZ010003013.1:0-59248 GCA_017311185.1 Proteles cristata cristata
TTACACACAGTGTAATATTAGCTTCAGGTAAAGAATTTAGTGATTCATCACATACATACAACACCCAGTGCTCATCACATCAAATGCCCTCCTGAATACGCATCACTCATTTAGCCTGTCCCCCTGTGCACCTCCCCTCCAATAATCTTCAGTTTGTTCTCAGTAGTGAAAACTGTTTTCTGGTTTGCCTTTCTATTCTCCCTCACTATCTTCATCTGTTTTGTGTGTCTTAACTTCCACATATGAGTGAAATCATATGGTACTTGTATTTCTCTGACTGACTTTTTCGCTTCGCATAATACTCTCTAGCACCACCCGTGTTATTGCAAATGGCAAGATTTCGTTCTTTCTTATGGCTGATTTACATAGATATATAATTTAACATATATATAACTTAATATATAAATTAATATATATAAATTAAAAGTGGGCAAAAAACCTGAACAGACAGCTCACCAAAGAATATATGTAGATGACAGGTAAGCATAGGAAAAGATATCCAACATCGTATAACATTAAGGAATTGCAAATCAGATGAACAATGTGATACCACAAGATATCACAGAGCACAAGTTTTTAATTTTAATGAAGCCTACCTTATTACTTATTTCTTTCATACATCTTATCTTTGGCGTTGCATCTAAAAAGTCATCGACACACCCAAGGTCAATTAGGTTTTCCTCTGTGTTGTCTTCTAGGAATTTTTTCATTTCATGCTGTGTATTTAGGTCTGTGATCCATTTTAAGTTAATTTTTTGTAAAGAGTGTAAGATCTGTTTCTAGATTCATCTGTTTTGCACGTGGATGTCCAGTTGTTCCAGCCCCATTTGCTGAAAAGATAATATTTACTCTGGGATCTTTGAGCCATTTCCTCAACTGTCTGAGCTTTATTTCCTCAGCTATAGACGTGATATAAGAATAATATCTATCTCACAGGGCTGTTGAGAGGATTGGTACAGGATAGGTGTTCATAAAACAAATGTCAATAGCTCAATTGTTATGATTATTATCAGAGTTTCCAGCAAGGCTCAGATAGGCCAAATAGAGCACTGTCCCCGTGGAGTCAGCATGTGAGAGAGAAAGAGAGAGAGAGAGAGAGACAGAGAGAGACAGAGAGCGTGTGCACAAGAGCGGACTTGTGGATGGATCGGGCCTGAAGAGTCACAACCTATGGTATGTTATTGAACTACGATGGACAGGAGAGTATTATCATGGGAAAAGCCTAGATCATAACCCAAAGAGAGAACCGATGGGGTAGGCAGTTGAGTGGGCAAAGCAGAAACACCATGATAAACACAGGTTGAAAATTGGAAGCCAGGAGAAACAGAGAATTGAGTGCAGAGTATGACGGCCGGTGCAGAGAGGAAATCTAGTCTCTAATGCTGGGCGTGTCGTAAGATTTTACTTGGCTGATCTGGCTGATTTGGCCAGAACCAGCATACCTCCTTCCAGACACTGTGCGGGCTCCACCAGTACCCCTTCCGGAATATCATGTATCTGATTTAGTGAACCCCTGAGCACAACAATCCATCTCATCTCCTGTGTACTTAATCCTTCTCAGGACCAACCACAGAGAGCAGTGGCTCACGGGGTGCAAGAAAAATTTATCTCCTATTGCCACACATTCATCCTTCTTTTTGCCTTGGAATGCAAGAGGCTTGGTCATCATTAAATAGAAATACTATCTTAGATGTGCAATCCGAGGAAATAATTTTTCTCAACCTATTGGACTGAAAAATAGTTAGTCTTATGAAAGGATAGAATGGTAGCCCCCATGGCTTAGCTTCTTACATTAATACTCCCTATGGGTTAATGTGCTATTAATATGGCAAAAAAAAAAAGGAAAAAAAAAACCTTTAAATAGCAGCTCGTGCCTCTTTTTGATTTCTCTCCTGCAAAAGCTGATTTACTGTGTGTTTCTTCCATCTGGCAGGAAGCTAATCTGAATATGAATCAATCCTTGCAAAAAATAACTGCAGGAAATTTTAGACATTCATAACTTTCCACAGTGGTTTTTTTTTCTTTAACAATAGCATTTTTGTCATTCTTTCAGTGGAGCAAAGTTTTTCAACTGAAAGTATGTATGACTATTAAAAGAATGGTGCCCCTTCTCCCTCAGTGCCTCCTTTACTGTTACAGACTCACACTGCTCATAGTCTAGGTATTTGCACATAAATGGGTAATTGCTGTGATCCCCAAAAGTTTTAATCATGAGAGGAAAACAGATTAATGTGGTGCAAAACGATCCAAAAAAAACCATTCTCAAATATCTGATTCTTCTTGCATTGCAGTATACTTTGGAATAATGCCAGTTTCCTCTAACATTGACTGTGCCAACTAATATTTCAGGTGCTATGGGGAAAAATACCACTGCCTCATCAAACAAGGCTTGATTTTTTTTCTTTTTTTCTTTTTTTTTTTTTTTTTAGCAAGGAACCTCAGCTATTTTCTTTTTTTTTTTTTTTTTTTAATTTTTTTTTAATGTTTTATTTATTTCAAGGAGAGAGAGAGACACACAGTGTGAGCAGGGGAGGGTCAGAGAGAGAGGGAGTCACAGACTGAAACAGGCTCCAGGCTCTGAGCTGGCAGTCAGCACAGAGCCCGACGGGGGGCTCAAACCCACGAACCGCGAGATCATGACCTAAGCGAAAGTCGGACGCTTAACCGACTAAGCCACCCAGGCGCCCCCCTAGCTATTTTCAAAATCAGTGCCTCCCGACCGTTCCCACATCATGGCACACCAAGAAAATTCTGTTTACCCTGGGGGTAAGTAAGCAGGGCTGCTTAGGAAGAAGGTAGCCAGCCTAGGGACTCCAGCTGCCCCAGGCCACCCCAAGATGGAGGGCATAAATAGCCCGTCACACCCTGTAACCTACTTTCAGCACATGAAGACTGTTCGAGGAAACCTGTTCCCAGAAGTAAGAATTAGGGAAGGAAAATGTGCACCAAGTGAAACCGGAGGAAACATCATCCAGACTAATGCATGAGTGGCTTTGGCAGAATTTCCAGACGAGAGTGAAGTGGGCAAAGTACTCGTTCTCGTCTGACGGACCAAGTACAATTGATGAACCCAGTGTTTTACAAAATGGATTCCACAGAATGCTAGTTTTCCATGAGATATTAATAGATACCAAAGCTGTTTCCCCCCTGCAGTCTGTTTGGAACCCATTGGGCCAAACAGAGTTCATTACTGTAGGACTTTCTGAGTTCTTTCACACACTAGTGTGCTTTGTGCATCTGCAGAAAGAGATAGCTGATCTGCAACGTATGGTTATGTATACCCTGCACTGCACAACACTAGAGGTCACTAGTCATATCATAGCCTATTGGATCTCACTCATTAAATTGTTTTTAATGTTTATTTTTGAGAGAGAGAGAGAGAGAGAGAGAGACAGAGCAGGAGTGGGGGAGGGGCAGAGAGAGAGGGAGACACAGAATCCATAGTAGGTTCCAGGCGCTGAGCTGTCAGGACAGAGCCCGACACGGTGCTCGACCTCACAAACCATGAGATCATGACCTGAGCTGAAGTCAGATGCTCAACAGACTGAGCCCCCCAGGTGCCCCAGATCTCACTCATTTAAGCAGTATACAACCTATACATGGCAGCACTAGCACACACCAGGCAGCATTTTCCACATATCTTTGACCTTGGGACATTGTCCAGAACACCTGTTAGTATCCGGCAGAACATATCTGGTTTTTTATGGACTCCAGTGATCCTCTTGTTCATTACACTACATTTCAGGGATACCACATTCTGAATCAGTCCATTCCTTTCTTTTCCCTAACAGATTGTGCATTCTCCTGCCTCTGTGAGGAAAGAACAGACTTTGATGCCTGATTGATCTGAGTTCAATATCAGTACTGCCACTTGTTTTACCAGCTCTGGGCATTGACATTATCTCTAAAATGGAAATAGTATGATGCCCATTAGAGGGTGGTTGTGCAGATTAAATGAGCAAGCATCTATAATAAAGCCTTTGTACAGTGCCTGACACATACATAGTAACATACAGCAAATCTTTCTCTTCTCCCTCCGTGCCTTTGCTCATGCTATTCCCACTGCCTGAAATGCTTTTCTCTGCTCAGTCTGCCCTTTAAGAACGACTTCTTGGGGCGCCTGGGTGGCTCAGTCGGTTAAGCGTTCAACTTTGGCTCAGGTCATGATCTCGCGGTCCGTGGGTTCAAATCCCACATTGGGCTCTGTGCTGACAGCTCAGAGCCTGGAGCCTGCTTCAGATTCTGTGTCTCCCTGTCTCTCTGCCCCTTCCCTGCTCATGCTCTGTCTCTCTCTGTCTCTCAAAAATAAACATTAAAAAATTTTTTTGGGAAAAAAAAAAAAAAGAACGACTTCTTTTACAAAGTCTTTCCTGCTGCAGATTTTCCCTCCCTCAAACCCCTGCAGCACTTTGTGGCTCTTTCAAAAGTACATGTTAGCACATTTCTCTGATACTAGGCTAATTGTAGCCAATTTCTCACCCCCCACTTGATTGTGAAATCTCGGAGGCAGTAACGTTGTATTGTTCATCTTGATCCTCACCAAAATTGAGGCTGTCTCAGGAAATCAATAGACGGTTGTAGAATCTAATGGAATCAAAACGGTAAAGTAGCTGGAAGATACCCACAGTATATTTTTCATTGAGGAGGCGATAATAATAGCAGCTCTTCTGGGCTGACTGGATGCACCTTATAGTCTACAAATATCTGTCTAATGATATGCAGACACTGCCAATACAAGCCCTGGAGATCTATTTTGCGCAGCACAAAGGAAATATTCTGAGGCTCAAATTGCACCAATCGGTTATACATCAACACCTTCTGTAAAATAAAGGCCTTTAAACATAGGGCTGGCAGTGGCTAGATAATTAGCAATTATAAACTCAAAAGTAAAGCAAATATTTTAGAACAGAGTCCTAGGCTTGAAGATCAATCTGTATAAAATCCCTGTTCCTCAAATTCCCTTTAAGGGAAAAGCTATACTAAATCCTAAGCTAAACCACTTTTGAAATGTTTGTTAAGACGATGCATTTGCTTATATTACAGTATATACCAGTTTAAGTATATTTAGACAGGCTGTTTTTGCGTTAGTAAATATGCGTGATCTATATACAATGTTATATTTTATTCAGGTTCTCATGCTAAAGTATTTTTAAACAAGATGTATGTGTGCAAAATAAATTACACATGAGCTTTCAAATAAGAATTTTTATTATGAAAATTTGACAAATGCAAACAACCTTGTGAAGTTGAACTACATTTATCAGCTAGAATTAGACACTTTAGGAAGAAAACCTAGGAGTAGGAAACTCTTTTTTAAAATAATGTCAGAACAAAGGGATTTTTTATATGAACTGCCTACTTAAGACCCATAGTTCCATTCTTTAGTAGGTGCTTCAGCCCTCAACACAGTATTTAAAGAGTGATTTTTCCCAAAAGCACAAATTATGTCGTTAAAGGTTTTCATAACGACCATAACAACCGATTAACTTTCGTAACACCATGATGCCAAAATACCCCAATATAAAGTTGTAATAATAATAATCAGTTATAAGGATGTAAGCTGTTTGTCTCTATGATTCCAAAGAGTTGGGGCTTTGGAAAATGTAATAGTTATATTTTCAAATATCTAGAGTGTGGACACAGCCATTAAGACAAGCTAACGACTGATTGTTAAAGTAAACTTCCTCTCTTCAGGACAAATATCAAAGATTCTGTTGTTGCTGGTTTGTTTTTACTGCCCAACAGTTACAGCTACTATGCTAAATACTTTAGTCACATTATCTCCACACTTAAAAGGCAAACGAATGTTGACAGCCACGAGAGGACAAGACAAAGGGGTGGATAGGGAACTATAATATTTTTATAAAACAAGATAGAAAAGCAGCGGGAGATAAAGGTAATCTGGCTAGTGAGTGAGAGATACCAAGATGACTCTGACCAGGGGGAATTTTCTAGTGTCCTGGGTCTGACTCTCAGCTTTCAAAGTCCAGAAATGTTGACGGACGTATTCCTTCGTTGAATTTGGCCTACGTAGGTAGCCACATTCCAATCCGAGGGCTACCAGGTGAACTTGAAAGAAGAGCAAAGGAAAAAGAACAATCTTTAGGGGTATTTCATCCAGGCCCCAGGGAAGCCCAGAAAAGATCATGGCTAAAGCCATAGGACATAGGAAGCAGTGTGTGCAAAAGCAAAGAGGGGTCAGAAAGTACACGTTTCTGAAATCTCTCCTCAGTAAAGAGCTTGGGCTGGCCGGAGCAAGGGACCCTGACGCAGAGGTGTGACGGAGACAAGGCTACCAAAACGTTAAGGACCTGGGACTTCCCCTCGATTGCAGGGAGGAGCTAGTTGCTGTTTTTAAGCAAAGGATTGACTCCTCAGACTCTTCTGGAGATGGGAGAAAAACAATAGTGAATGCAAGGAAAACAGAAGGCTGTCATCCCGATACAACTCGGAATGAAGAGATGATTGAGGGATGGAACGCCTCCGTAGCCCTGCGTATCCCAGAAAATGTGTTCTCAGTTGAAAACGACTGACTTCATTAAACATTACATTTGCTGTTCAATACTTGGTACTCAATACAGCTGAAATTTGGCCTCAACCCATAGATAAAAACAAACACTGTAAGGCACTTGTTATTATTACATAAACTGTTTAGTGTCAATCCAAGTCAGAAGCAAAAGGAGAAACAGGTTTAAAATTTAAATGGTCAAACTGATTTTTATAAACTTTAAGAACAAGCATCCCCTAAGACTAAAAATTAATGTTGCCATTCATTAAAAATTACCTCATAATTCTACTAAGCTGGCCTCTATTTCCATGGATACTGTTAGCTGATTTGTTTTACTTCTTCTCTCAGCCTTTTAACACATTAAGTTTATAGTTTTTTTGAGAGATTGGTGATTAATTTCTAACAATCAATAAGACAAAACAAATAAAATAAAACAAAATTTCCCCAGTTTTTATTTAATTGCCAAATAAAAATGTTTGAGCAACTACACAACTTAATCAACATTTTAAAATGGTCATTATCAAATATTTTTCAATGCAAAAACACTAAAATTAATATTTTAAGAATAAATCACATATAGTGAATGTTATGGATATGAGACTGAATATTAGAAGTATTAAAAGAAAATATGAAAAAAGTCTCCAGTATACATGTCTATCACTGCTTGCTCTGTATGTTTCTTGTAACAGGAGAAATAGACAAACAAATGAGAATAGCAGACTGAGGCAACATCCACACACACACCAGCTTGTTAGGGGGAACTTTGATTCAGCCAATCACCATTGACTGTATTCAACTGCTTGCCCCTAGCCTCATTGGTAAATATAGAAAAAACTTTTGTTCTTTAAATTTTAGAATAGGGATGCAGCCCCCTGTGTTGGAATGCAAGTCTCTTTGTTCTTACTCACATATAAGTTACTGTGAGAAAGCACACACATGCACACACACACACAGAGATTTGACCGTGTCTTTAAAATCCAGAGAAACTATTTAGAATGTGCATAGCAGCTTTATTCATGACAATCCAACCTGAAAACAGCCCAGGTGCTCTCATAAGAGCATGAATAAGCAAACTATGACATGTCTATACAGTGAAACACTATTCAGTATTTTTTTTTTTAATTTTTAATGTTTGGGTTTTTTTTTTATTTCTGAGAGTCAAAGAGAGACAGCACGAGCAGGGGAGGGTCAGAGAGAGAGGGAGACACAGAATCAGAAACCGGCTCCAGGCTCTGAGCCGGCTGTCAGCACGGAGTCCGATGCGGGGCTTGAACCCATGAACCGTGAGATCATGAACTGAGCCGAAGTTGGCGCTTAACCGACTGAGCCATCCAGGGGCCCCAACACTATTCAGTATTTAAAAGGGGTGAAGTATTGATATTGGCCAAAGCCATTGATAGAATCTCAAAAACATTATGCTGAGGGAAAAAACAATCTCAAAAACATTATGCTCTGTCTCCAGACACAGGAGAAGAATACATACCTTATGATTTCATCTCTGTGGAGTTTTAGAAAAAAGAAAACTAATGTAGGGAGACAAAAGTAAAATCAGAACATTGGCGCCTGGGAGCAGGGAAACAGGGTTGACTGGGAAATGGGAATGAGGATACTTTCTGGGAACAGTAGAGATATTGTATATCTTTCATAGGGGTTAGGGCTGCACAGATGTATGAATTTTTCAAAAATCAATGAATTTCTGCATATAATTTAATTTTACATTTGTCTATTTAAAAATTCTACAAGTTTTCAAGTTGAAAAAACTCAAGTATCAAGCTCTCACTAATGCTATGCATGCTGAACTATTTCGGTGTAAAGTACTGATGCCTACAACCTGCTGTCTAATACATCAAAACTATGATGAATTGAACTAATAAAGGGATGCGCCAGTGGGTAGATATGTGATAAAACAAGTATAAGAAAATGGTAATGGTAGAATCCAGGGAATAGGTGTGCCCATAATTTATTGCCTCATACCTCCAACCCGACCCTTCTTGGCCCCATTTTGGGATTCTGGACATGGATTCTGCAACTCACTCTCTTCTTCGCCAAGTAGTTTCTGGTTTTGCTCTGTCAATAGTGGATGTGAGAGGGTGACAAGCTTGGAGGTGGAAAAAACCACTGCACTAATGTGAGAAATGAGGATGCCTCTATTTAACCAGCTTTTACCTGGTTAACAGTTTTTATATTAAATTTCCCTGTTCAAAATTCTGATATCAGGTCATGATCTCATGATTCCTGAAATCGAGCCCCATGTTGGGCTCTGCACTGACAGCACGGAACCTGCTGGGGATTCTCTCCCGCCGCCCCCCCCCCCCGGCCTTCCCCTGCTCACGTGCACACGTACGCGTGCTCTCTCTCAAAATAAATACATAAATATGAAAAATGTTTTTAAAATCCTAATTTATCTGTCTCTTGACTGGGCATTGACTGATCAAGTGAGTATCACAGTGCTCACTGCATTGTTGTATGTTGGAAATTTTAAAAAATAAAATGATGGGGAAAATATCAGGTAAATAAGTATTGTGCTCTACTTCCAGATAATTCAGAAGAATGAAGGAAAAATATTTTACGCAATGAGGAAAGACAGTGATATTTTTAAACAATAAAAAATAGGAAAGATGGTAACTTTACCAGTAACAAGTTAACATAAGGCTATAACCTCATGCCAAACACTTCCAAAAAGTCATGGCCAATGGGAAGAAACGAGATCCTGATTTCTAGGGTGACGGATCAAGGAACTTAACCCAATCACAACCTGCAGAGATAGTACTAAGGGAAAAGAGTTAAAAACAACTTGAAAATCCTTTCTGGCGCCTGTCATCTGGTCCAAAGCAGACTGATGAGTCGGATAGACAGCCCAGAGAAAAGCCAAAACTGAACTCTTGAGAGTAAAAGCCATTATTTACTGCCTTCGGGAATTCTTCAATCATCCAGAAAAGGGTGGGGGAAGCACTTACAAAAGAGAAAGAAATATTTTAGGCTGGCCTCACACTTCTCCATAGCAGCTTTCAACATAAAGGGATCTGGGGGAAAGAGAACCCTCATAAAACCAGCTTGATGATGAAATCTAGCCAAACAGAAGATGAATGGAGAAGTCAGGTAAATGGAAGCACAGTACTCAGTGCAGGTAGATAATAGAGCCATTTCTGGGATCCTGAGACGGGGGAGGAATCCATGGCATAGAATTTTATAAACAGTCAAGTCGTCCTTTGTGCATAAAGGGAAAAGGCTTCTTCGAGCATGCCTGCATTCAAGCTCCACCATGAGCCCTACCTGAAAAATTTAGTTTATAATGCAGCCAGTCAGCTAAGAAATTAATCCAATGGAGAAATTAAGGATGGAGAGGCTGTGCCCAAAAAACTAATAATAAGAACTGAATGTTTTGAAACAGAGAGTTAAAACCAAACAGTTATAGAAATTGGGATGTTTTGAAGTCAATTGAAATGCAAATAGCCTTAAAAATAAAAATAAGTAACAAATATTGTCTAAATACCTCCCATGGAACTTAAAAACATTTTAAAAATAATACTTGAATATATTCTTTTGCTTAACCTTGACAGTTTTTTCGATTTTACTCTGATGTCTTTTTCTTCTACTTAATACAGGTTAACTTCAACATACTCCTTTTAAATTTAAAATTAATGCAGTATAATCTTATTTTTATAACAGTACTTCATGTGTCTGTCTAGTCACCTAGTCACTTGGATATTTGCATAGAGAAATGGAAGGATGTTCACTGATGTTAATGGTAGTAATGGGGGCGCCTGGGTGGCTCAGTCGGTTAAATGTTAATGGTAGTTGTCTCTGGGTAATGGGCTCTGAGGTGACTTCTTGCTTTTTTGTACTTTTGTGTTGCTTGATTTTTTAAAAGTAAACAGACATTTGCTGATAAAGTAAAGTCAATTGATAAATGGGAAAGTAAAACACATAGAGATAGGATCGTAAATCAATAACCTATCAATAAGCAAACATGAGAAAGAACATTCCAGCCCCATCAGAGAACCTACTATAATTAAGCATCGATTTACAAAGAATTCGGGTGTTAATTATAAATCATTCTCATCAATTCACAGAAAATAATGGACTCTACACGACAACAATAGTTAGTTGGCCAATGTAGCTACTATGTGTATGAAGAAATATAGAAACTCTCTTTTTATACTATCTTATAAATTAGAGTTTTCACAAATTTAAAACTCCTTCATCCAAATTGGTAAAAACTTGCTTTATTGATGTCATATTTATTATTTAAAGAATGGCATTAATCCACATAGGAAACTTATAATTGTTGTCAACTTCCAATCAAAATACCAAATGGACTCTCGAGCCATAAGGCATCTTATTTTCCTTTGTAATAGTGTTTCACATTTTATCAAGCAAATATTAGCTTACTTCCTATCCATTGGTCAAAAATCTCATTTTAAATCATTTAAAGATCTGTGGTCTTCAGTATTGTTGCCATGCATTTCCAGCAACCGCACAGAGATTTTTGCCTACGTGTTTTTATTCATTCATTCGCTTAATAATTTCCGTGGAGTCATCTAAATGCGGGCAAATCAGAAAACTTCAGTTCAGGGTGCAATTATGCCCAATTTCATCCAATTACTTTTGGCAAATGGTGCTGGCTTTTTACAATAGTTTTCAAACATCTAATAAGTCATTGCTTGTAATTGTGCCATTGTGTGACAGTGAAAGGAAAGGACACGGCCATTGTGTTGTGCTGCAGTGCTTTCTGGCCGCACGACTCCTCCTGGCTGGCATGCTGAGGAAATTGCAGGGGGTTACTGCATAGGCTTTTAACTTTATGAAGAAAAGCCAAGAGGAAAAAGGAATGGAATTACCTAAATTAGTCCTGGCAGCCAAATTCTGTTTCTCCTCTTACCTGACAAGGCAGCTCTTGGCCGCCATGGAAGGGACCGGCACCTTCTTTGGAATCTTAGTTACTTAGTGGCCTTAATTTCAATCCCTCAAATCAGCACACTGCAGGAAGATTCCCTCACCACTAGAGGTGATTGCTAGACCCAAAGGCCTTTTTGCCTTTTGCCTTCCTGATCCTTTTCAGGAAAAGGAAGTAAAATAACCATCTAACAAGCTGGTATGTCAAGCTATGCACTGGATAATCCATTTGTTCATTCCTTGATTAAGTATTTATTGAGTACTTACTACATACAAGGCACTGATCTAGTCCCTAGGAATACAGAGGTAGATAGACAAGGGTCCTGTTTTCAAAGAGCTTACATTTTGCTCGGGGTAGGTAAGCAATTAACTATATAATATGTCAGATTGTGTGTAGTATTATGAAAAAGCAGGATAAGGAGGCTAAGAGAGACTTGTGGGAACTCGAGTGTTCAGAGATATGATAGCTGTTGAGTGGACACAAATAATTTATTGCAATCTATTTAAATGTATTTCCTTTTTTTCTTTTTTTTCCTTGAGAGAGAGAGAGAAAGAGAGAGAGTGAGCTGAAGCAGGGGAGGGGCAGAGAGAGGGAGACACAGAATCTGAAACAGGCTCCAGGCTCTGAACCGTTGGCACAGAGCCCAGTGCAGGGCTCAAACCCACAAACCACGAGATCATGACCCGAGCTGAAGTCGGACGCTTAACCAACTGAGCCACCCAGATGCCCCTTAAATGTATTCCCTAATGCACGCCAGAAACATTAGGCGTTCCTTCCATGCTAGACAACAGGAGCTTCCAATCATGTTCCTTCCACGTTCTCTTCATTCAAAGTGATCTCTCCCCTCCAAATTGGCATGGTCATTCATTCACTTAAAAACCTTCCCTGATGCTTTGTAGAATAGTTATTTCTGTACAGCTAATCTCCCCTACTAAATAGGAATCACTCTGACATCAAGGACTGTGCTTTATTCATCTTAGCATCTGTTATGGGTTGAATTGAATCCCCCCAAAAGGATATGTTGAAGTCCTAACCCATCTTACCTCAGAATGTAGCCTTATTTGGAAACAGTCTTCAGAGGGGTCATCAAAATGAGATCATTAGAGTGATCGCGAATCCAATATGGCCAGTGTTCTTACACAAAAGAGACATAGATATGCACATAGGGAAGACCCTTTGAAGACACTCAGAGAGAACAATGTGTAACGATGTAGGATTGCAGTGATGTGTCTAAAAGCCAAAGAATGGCAAAGATTGTCAGCCAAACACCAGAAACCGGAAAGAAGCAAAGAAAGATCCTCTTCTAGGACCTTCAGAAGAAGTATAGTTCTGTTGATTTTGGACTCTAGCCTCCAGAACTGTGAGAGGCACATTTCTGTTCTGAGCCACACAGTTTGTGGAAGGTGCCT
The DNA here is from genome assembly GCA_017311185.1 of Proteles cristata cristata. Taxonomy (NCBI): domain Eukaryota; kingdom Metazoa; phylum Chordata; class Mammalia; order Carnivora; family Hyaenidae; genus Proteles; species Proteles cristata. The sequence goes on from JAESUZ010003013.1 coordinate 12,815, forward strand.
TGTTGCAGCAGAGCAAACAAACTAAAATAGTGTCACCCTAAAGGCTTATGAATGAACAGTGAATATTGATGAATAAATAAATGAAGTACATTATAAGTAAGAAATTTTGGGGACACTTTACAAGTGAAGAAATGAGTGCATAAATATAATCGAGCTCTGTATGTGACACGGGATGTGGATTGACCTTCAAAGCTTAGCTATTTCTACAACAGAGAAGTAAGGTTTTGTGATAGTGTCCCTTTTCCTTAATGAACAATATTCCTTTAGCCTTCTGTAGTTTAGTCCAGTAAGGGCTATGTGTGTAAGGTCTCTACCTTGCTGGAAAAGAAGAAATGGAAATCAAAAGGCAGGGTTGATTACTTGGAGATGACCTCATATGTCAGGCCACATAAAGGAATCAAGGCTCAGAGCTTGGCTGAAAGTGTAATATTGGAAAGCTATTTTACAGGCTAGAAAGCACTGGTACAAAGCCCAGTCCTAACCCTGCAACCATCTCAATGTAGATTATGGGTAATTCTACCTTGAACATTTACCCAGAAACAAATCACTTAAGAAAAACCCCATTCTGAATCTGAGCACATCCTTCTGGCAAAAGTCAAATGATTCATCTGACACTCAATAGTACCTTGATCTTGTTTAGACTCTAGAATAGCAACCCAACACATGCGCAAATGACATTACGGAATCAGTGTACTGTAATATTAAAAATCATGGGATTTAGGTTTTTTCCTGGTTTTCAGGAAAATTGTACATATTTAAGGTAGACAACATGACTTTTCTATATAGGTATACATTGTGAAATGCTTATCACAATCAAGCTAATTAATATATCAATCACCTCACAAATTTACTTTTTTTTGGTGAAAACAATTATCTACTCTCTTAGCAAATTTCAAATATAAACTACAGTGTTGCTGACTACAGTTACCATACTGTACGTTTAATCTCCATCATTCATTTGTCCTACATATTTAAAAACTTTGTACATTTGACCAACAGTTCTCTACATTTTCCAGCCCCCAGCCCCACATAACCACCGTTCTATGGTTTAAAGAGTTCAACTTTTTCAGATTCTGTATTTAAATAAGATCAAGCAGTATTTGTCTTTCTGTGTCTGCCTTATCTCACTTAGCATAATTTTCTCCATATTCATTCATGTCACAAATGGAAGGATTTCCTTCATTTTTATAAATAAATAATATTCCATTGCATATCTATCCCACATCTTCACTTTCCATTCATCCTTTGATGGGACGTTGCTTCCATATCTAGGTTTCTGTGAATTATGCTGAAAGGAACATCGGGAGTGCAGATATCCCTTTGAGATACAAATTTTGTTTCTTTCAATGTACATTCAGAAGTGTGATTGTGGATCATATGGTAGTTCTAATGTTAATTTTCTGATGAACCTCCATACTGTTTTCCATAGTGGTTGTACCAATTTGCATTCCCACCAACAGTGTACAAGGATTCTCTTCTCACCACATCCTTGACAACACTTACCTTTTATCTTTTAGCTAATAGCCATTCTAACAAATGAAAGGCGATATCTCATTGTGGTTTTAGTTTGCATTTTCCTGATGATTCAAGATGGTTAGCACCTTTTCATATACCTCTGGGCCATTTGTATGTCTTCTTGGAGAAATGTCTATTCGGGTCTATTTCTCATTTTTTAAATTAGGATCTTTCTTTCCTTCTTTCTTCTTTTTTTTGAAATTGAGTTTCTTTTTTTTAATGTTTTATTTATTTCTGAGAGAGAGAGAGAGAGAGAGAGAGAGAGCAGGGGAGGGTCAGAAAGAGAGAGAGATGCAGAATCTGAAAAAGGCTCCAGGCTCTGAGCTGGCTGTCAGCACAGGGGCTCGAACCCATGATCCGTGAGATCATGACCTGAGCTGAAGTTGGACACTTAACCGATTTAGTCTCCCAGGCGGCCCGGAAATTGAGTTTCTTGAATTCTGTTATACATTTTGGATGTTAACCCCTTATTTTATATATGGTTGGGAATATTTCATCCTATCCCCCAGGTTGTCTCTTCACCCTTTTGATTGTTTCCTTTGCTGTGCCAAAGCGTTTTAGTGTGATGCAATTCAGTTTGTCCATTTTTGTATTTGTTGCCTGTGGTTTTAGAGTCATATCCAAAAATCAGTATCAGTGTCAAGAAGCCTTTTCTGTGTTTTCTTCTAGTAATCTTACAGTTTCAGGTCTTAACATTTAAGTGTTTAATACATTTTGACTTCATTTGTGTATATAGTGTGAGATAAGGATCTAGTTTAATCCTTCTGCACATGGATTTACAAATTTCCAAAACCATTTATTTAAGAGGTAACCTTTCCCCATTGTGTGTTCTTGCATCTGTGTTGGAGATCAGTTGACTAGAATGGGTAGAATTCTTTCTGGTTTCTATTCCGCTCCATTGGTCTATATGTCTGGTTTTGTTTTTTAAGTTTATTTATTTTGAGAGAGACAGAGACAGTGTGAATGGGGGAGGAGCAGAGAGATTGGGAGCGAGGAGCCCAAGCAGGCTCCATGCTGCCAGCACAGAGCCTGATTGGGGGGGGGGGCGGGGCTTGACCTCACAAAACCACGAGATGGTTCCAAAATGCTCAGTTGGTCGCTTACCCAACTGAGCCACCCAAGCACCCCTATATGTCTGTCTTTGTGCCAGTACCATACTATTTAAGTTACTGTAGCTTTATAGTATATTTTAAAAGTAAGCCATGTGTACTTCTGGGAAAGAGAGCCGAGTAGGAGGATCCTAAGGTCCCATGGTCCCATGGATACATCTAGATAATACTCATATCAGAGTGTTTATTTTTAAATGCCTGGAAGACTGGCAGGATGGACAGACTCTCCACAGCTCACTGTAGCGAAGAGGCCACTTACAAGAGGGTAGGGAGAACAGAGAGGCGGTCAGGAGCCAAACCAAACCACGGGAGTGTCCGCAGGAAGGAGGGACACCTGGGCACAGAGAGCACAGTGGAGCAAATCCCACCCCAGGAACCCCGGGCACACCAGGCATGGGGACCAGCACTGGGAAGATGAATCCCCATAACTTTGGCTTTCAAAACCCCAGGAGCCTGACTTAGCAAGTTCCCTAGCACTCAGTGGGGCTTAGTTGCTGGGACTGTAAAAGCCAGCCACTGGGCTCTGGGAGAGCTGGGGGGCAGTATGAAAGTGAGTCCCCACCCTTAAAGAGAAGGCCCAATGGACAGCCCTGCTAAGATACAGCATAGAAGCAGCAGTTTGACAAATCCCTGGGGTATACAGAACGGAGATTTATTTACTAATCTCAGCGCGTGTGCTAAAGGAGCAGGGGTCTTTGGGAGACTTCTCCAAGAACAAAAGAGCTGGCAGGCACCATTTCACTCCCCTGCCACCCAGGCACTACCACAGCACAAACACTCTCCGCCTAGTTTGCTAACAGTGCGCCCCACCCCTGCGCTCTTCCGTGAATCTGCCTCCACCATTCTGAGCGAGGCAGCAGTTTTCTCTCAGCTGCAGGACCCCCTCCAACGGCCAACCTACCCAAACCTTACTAACACAACAAACAGTCACCAGAACTAAAGGAAAACCTACTGAATGGGAGAAGATATTTGCAAATGGCTCATCTGATAAAGAGTTAGTATCCAAAATATATAAGGAACTGATACGACTCAACACCAAAAGCACCCAAATCATCCAATTAAAAACTAAGAAGGCATGAACAGACATTTCTCCAAAGAAGACATACATATGGCCAACAGACACATGACGAGATGTTCCACCTCACTCGTCATCAAAGAAATTCAAACCAAATCACAATGTGATGCCACTTCACACCTGCTAGAATGGCAAAGATCAAAAATACAAGAAACAAAAAGTTTTGGAGAGGATGTGAAGAAATAGGAACCCTTGTGCACTGTTGGTGGGAATGCAAACTGGTGCAGCCACTATGGAAAACAGTATGGAGGTTTCTTAAAAAGTTAAAAGTAGAACTACCCTATGATCCAGCAATTGCACTAATGGGAATTTATCCCCAAAGTACAAAAACTCTAATTTAGAAGGATACATGTGTCCTTACGTTAGCATTATTTATGATAGCCAAATTACGGAGCAGCCCAAGTGTCCATTGATAGGTGAATGGAAAAAAATAAAGAAGCAGTAGGTGTGTATGTATGTGTATATGTATAATGTATATACATATATATATATAATCATGGACTATTATTCAGCCATAAAAAATGAAATCTTGACACTTGCAACAAAATTGATAGAACTGGACTGTATTACACTAAACCAAATAAGTTCATTGGAGAAAGACAAATACCATATGATTTCGCTCATCTGTGGAATTTAAGAAACAAAGCAAACAAACAAAGGAAATAGGAGACAAACCAAAAAAACAGATTCTCGACTGTAGAGAACAAACTGATGGTTACCAGCGGGGAGGTGGGTGGGGGGATTAAGAGTACACTTTTCATGATAAGCACTGAGTAATGCATAGAATTGTTGAATCACTATATGGTACACCTGAAACCAATATAATATTGTATGTTAAGTATTCTGAAAATAAAATTAAATAAATGAGAGAGATGGTATAAAACAGAAAAACATTAAATTGATTAAATTAAATTAATTCAAGCAGTGGGATGCCTGCCTCCAGTTTTGTTTTTCTCCTTCAAGATTACTTTGACTATTAAGGGTCTTCTGTGGATCCATATGGATTTTAGGATTGTTTTATCTATTTCTATGAAAAATGGCATTGGAATTTGGTAGAGATTTCATCGATCCTATAGATTGCTTTGGGTAATAAGGACATTTTAAAAACATTAATTCTTTCAATTCATGTACATGGGGTATCTATTTATTTGTGTCTTCTTTACTTTCTTTCGTTAATGTGTTATGATTAATAGTGTATATATCTTTCACCCCTTGGTTAAATTTATTCCTAATATTTTATTATTTTCAATGCTATGATAAGTAGAAATGTTTTCTTAATTTCTTTTTTCTTAATTTCTTTTCATTGATACTGTATAGAAATGCAACCACTTTTTGTATTTTGATTTTGTATCCTGCAACTTTACTAAATTCATTAGTTCTAACAAATTCTAGTGATGTCTTTAGGATTTTCTACATGTAAGATCCTGTTATCAGCAGACAAAAACAATCTCACTTCTTCCTTTATGATTTGGATGTCTTTTATTTCTTTTTCCTCCCTAATTGACGTAGCCAGAACTTTCAGTACTGTGTTGAGTAGAAGTGGCAAGAATGGGGATCATTGTCTGTTCCCAGTCTTAAGGGAAAAGCTTTCATCTTTTGACCATTGAGTTATAATGTTAGCTGTGGGCTTGTGATGTGTGGCCTTTATTAATTTGAAATACATTCATTCCATACCTGATTTGCTGAGAATCTTATCATGATAGATGTGGTGTTTTGTCAAGTTTTTTTCTCTATCTATTGAGATAATCATATGACTTTTATCCTTCATTCTGTTAATGTGGTATAATATCACATTTATTGATTTGCATATGTTGAAACATCCTTCCATTCCAGGGATAAATTTCACTTGATCATGACATATGATCCTCTTAATATGCTGCTGAATTCAGTTTGCTAGTATTTTGTCAAGAACATTTGCATCTGTGTCCATTAGGGGTATCACTCTGCAATTTTCTTAATTTTCTTGTCTTGTATGCCTTGTCTGTCTTTGGTATGAAGCTAATGCTGTTCTCATAAAATTACAGTGGAAATGTTCCCTCCTCTTCAATTTTTTGGATGAGTTTGAGAAGCACTGACATTAATTCTTACTTAAATATTTAGTAGAACTCACCAGTGAAGCCATTTGGTCCTGGCCTTTTATACACATTGGTAGGGTTTTATTATTGTTCCAGTCTCCTCATAGGTGATTGGGCTGTTCAGACTTTCTTTTTATCATGATTCAGTTTTAGTAGGTTATATATTTCTAGTAATTTATTTCTTTTAGGTTATCCAATTTTATAGTATATAATTGTTCATAGTAGTCTTTTATAATCCTTTCTATTTCTATGGCATTATATGTAATTATTCCTCCTTTATATATAATTTTATCTATTTGAGTCCTTTTCCCCCTTAGTCTGGATAAAATATTGTCAATTTTGTTGATCTTTTCAAAGGAAAGAAAAACAGCTCTTAGTCTCATTGATATTTTTCTATTTTCTTTCTAGTCTTTATTTATTTCCACTGTAATCTTTATTGTTTCCTTCTTTGTATCCTTGAGCTTAGTTTGTTCTTTTTGTTTTTGGTTTTGTTCCTTGAAGTGTAAAGTTAGGTTGTTTATTTGAGATCTTTCTTCTTTCTTAATATGGGCACATATTGCTATAAACATCCCTCTCCCTCTTTGGTATGTTGTGTTTCTATTTTATGTTTCAAGATTTTTTTTAATTTCCCTTTTGATTTCTTCTTTGACCCACTGAATGTTCACAAGTATGTTCTATAATTTCCACATGGTTGTGCATTTTCCAATTTTTCTCCCATTATTGATTTCTAGTTTCATACCACTGTGGTTAGAAAAGATTCTTGATATGATTTGTCTTTTTAAATCAATTAAGACTTATTCTGTGGCCTTAGATATGATCTCTCCTGGATAATATTCCATATGCCTTTAAGAAGACCGAGTATTCTGCTAAGGTTGATGGAATATTCTATACATGTCCATTAGGTTCATTTCGTCAACAGTGTTGTTCAACTCCAGTGTTTCCTTTTTGTTTGTCTGTCTGGACAGTCTATCCATTGTTGAAGGTGAGGTAATGAAAAACCCTACTATTATTAGATTGCTGCTAATTCCCCCTTCATATATTTAATATTTGCTTTATATATTTAGGTGCTCAAATATTGGGTGCATACCTATCTATAATTTGTTATATCATCTTGAGATGATTTGAGCCCTCTATCATTATATAATATCTTTGTCTCCTGCAATTTAAAGTCTGTTTTGCTTGATATGAGAATAGTTCTCTTTTGATTACTATTTGCATGGACTATCTTTATCCAATGCTTCATTTCCAGTCTGTGTGAGTCCTTAAAGCTAACTGAGTGTCTGTAGGAAGTGCATGGATGTGTCCTCTCTTTTTTTAAATTTATTCATGCACACTATGTCTTTCATTTGGGAGAATTTACTCCATCTACATTTAAAGTAATTATTGATAGGTGATGGCTTATTGCCATTTTGTTCATTGATATCTGTTTCATAATTACATTATCCCTTTCCTTACCTCTTACTATCTTCTTTGTAATTTGATTATTTTTTATTTTTATGTGATTATCCTTTCTTTATATATTTTGTGTATCTATTACATTTCTTATTTGTGTTTACCCTGAAGCTTAAATAACACATGTGTCATTATAATATTAATTTAAGCTGAAAAGAAAAACTTCAAATACATACTAAAATTCTGTACCCCCCCCCACATACTTTGTTATTGATGTCACAATTCACATCTTTTTTATTGTGTGTCCATTAACAAATCATTGTAATTATGGTTATTTTTATACTTTTTTCTTTCAACTTTTATACTAGAGTTGAAAGTGATTTATGTACCATCACAACATTATTAGAGTATTCTGAATTTTATTGCATACTTACATTCACCAGTAAGTTTTATTATTTTATATGTTTCCACACCACTAATTGTTCTTTCATAGGTTCTCATACTACTTTGCTACTGCATCATTTCATATAAAGGGACTTTTTTGAGTTTTGCAGTCTGTCCATGTGAGTTTTATTTCTGACTTCACAAGTATACGTAATTTCAGGAAGATTTTCATATTTTCATATAAATAATTGGCTAGGAAGTATTGCTCTTCCAACTCTCCTCTGAGATAGCTATTTACTTTCTTCTAGGGGACTGATTTCAGGAAATGAAGGGAAAAGTCTTATCGATGAAATAGAATGGGCTTCCTAGGCAGAACACAGTGACATGGAATTTAGATAGGTACTGTCAAGGATCGGATCTCTCTCGGCCAAGGACAGCAGGCTGCCTATACCGAAAACTGTGCCATAATTGAGTACTTGGTCTCTAGGAAGAGTACCGGCAACGGCAAGTATTGTCCATATAATAGACGTCATAAGATGGTTGAATATCAAAGAAGCTTTAGAGGCTGCAAAGCACATGTCACAAGGAAAATGTTCCATGTCTATAGGAAGTGCTATGGAGTACATATATCCACCATCAGTTTGCACCTTCGTCAACAAGGAGGTTACTTTTCCTACTCAGAGGAGCTAAAAACATTTCTCCGATCACTGTAATTCAGCAGAAAATCTAAATAAAAGAATTAGCAGTTGGTAAGTTTTAGGATACTGAATGTCAGATGGAGCAAGACGAAGATGACAAACTGACACAATTGGAGAGAACCCATTTCCCAGGAGGCAGTAATGCAGACTGCATTTCTTTTTTTTTTTTTTTTTTTTTTTTTATTTCTAGGAGAGAGAGAGACAGCGTGAGCAGGGGAGGGTCAGAGAGAGAGGGAGTCACAGACTGAAACAGGCTCCTGGCTCTGAGCTGGCATGCAGACTGCATTTCTTAAAAATACATACTCAGTGCTCATCATGGTAGGTGTACTCTTAATCTTCTTTATCTATTTCACCCCTCCCCTCACTCAACTCCCCCTGGCAACCACCAGTCTGTTCTCTGTATTTAAGAGCTTGTCTTTCTGTTTGTCTCTTTTTTGTTTGTTCATTTTGTTTCTTAAATTCCACATATGAGTGGAATCATATGGCATTTGTCTTTCTCTGACTGACTTATTTCAGTTAGCATAATACCCTCTAGGTCCATCCATGTTGTTGCAAATGGCAACACTCCGCTCCTTTTTATGGCTGAGGAATATGCCAGTGTGTGTGTGTGCGTGCATGTGTGTGTGTGTGTGTGTGTGTGTGTGTGTCACATCTTCTTTATCCATTTGTCTATCAGTGGACACTTGGCTACTGTAAATAATGCTACAACAGTCATAGTTGTGCACATATCTTTTCAAATTCATGTTTTTGTTTTCTTTGGGTGAATACTTAGGAGTAGAATCACCAGATTGTATGGTAATTCTATTTTAATTTTTTTGAGAAACATCCATACTGTTTTCCACAGTGGCTGCACCAATGCGCATTCCCACCAACAGTGCACAAGGGTTCCTTTTTCTCCACATCCTCATCAGCACTTGTTATTTCTTGTCTTTTTGAGTCTACTCATTCTCACAGGTGTAAGATGATATCTCATTATGGTTTTGATTTGTATTTCCCTAATGGTTAGTGATTTTGAGCACCTTTTCATGTGTCTATTGGCCACCCATGTGTCTCCTTTAGAAAAATGTCTATTCATGTCCTCTGCCCATTTATTACTCAGGTTATGTGGTTTTTTGGTGTTGAGTTGTATAAGTTCTTTGTATAATTGGGGTGTTAATTCCTTATCAGAGAAGATATCATTTGCAATCTCTTCTTCCATTCAGTAGATCACCTTGTTATTTTGTTAATGGTTTCCTTCATGTGCAAAATCTTTTTATTTTGGTGTAGTCTCAGTAGTTAATTTTGGCTTTTATTTCCTTTGCCTGAGGAGACATATCTAGAAAAATATCGTTAAGGCCAATGTCAAAGAAATCACTGCCTATGTTTTCTTCTAGTACTTTTTTGGTTTCAGGTCTCACATTTAGGTCTTTAATCCATTTGGGGTTTATTTTTGTGTTTGGTGTAAGCAAGTGGTCCATTTGCATTCTTTTGCATGTAGCTTTCCAGTTTCCTATCTGTATAATGAAGTGGGGGAGCTGCCTTACCCATGCAGCCATATTCTGTATCCAAAGTGAACTTTGATAAAGATAAAAATGTATGAATGTTATGCAAAAAATAACATGGACCCTGAGTGAAAATAACATCCTAACAGGAACATGCATAGAAATTAGACTCAATGGGGGTGCCTGGGTGGCTCAGTCGGTTGAGCGTCCAACCTCGGCTCAGGTCATGATCTCGCGGTTCGTGGGTTCGAGCCCCGCATCGGGTTCTGTGCTGACAGCTAGCTCACAGCCTGGAGCCTGCTTCGGATTCTGTGTCCCCCCTCTCTCTCTGACCCTCCCCTGCTCATGCTGTCTCTCTCTCTCAAAAATAAATAAAACATTTAAAAATTTTTTAAATAAAAAAAAGTTTGAGGAAGAAAGGAATAGCATAGAGGCTATACGCATACAAACTATATTTCTTTGAATATACCTTGATTAGTAGATTTCACTTTACACAATTATTTTTGAAGTTCTTATTTAAACTCCAGTTTGTTAACATACAGTGTAATATTAGTTTCAGGTGTAAAATATAGTGATTCAACATTTACATAATTATTTTTACATAATTTTTAAAAGTTAAATCCAAATAAGGCAGTCTCTAAAGTTTGAAAGCAAAATGAAACATATGAATCTAGCTATATATTAGGCGACAGCAAGATAATATGTAGAATTATTCCAAGGGACTTTTAAAAAACTACCCCCAATTTTTTTTTCAAAACCGTAATAATATATAATTAACCTGAGAAATTACGTTTACTCTCCTAGTTCTAGATTGTTATTCTGAGACTGTGGTATGTGTATTGTAGGAAACAGCAAACAAATATGTCAGTGTCATTGGGAAGTAGACTTTCCAATGTGACAGAATGGAGATACCGATCAAAGAAGTTAACTAAAACTTCTGTAATCTTGAATTTGAATTAGAATATCAGTGTGAACTTGCGACGCCCTTTGCCGTAGAGAAAACTTTTTCCTAGCTCTGTCCTCTAAAATGTCCTAGAAACAGTAATCACTATAACAGCAATGAAGACTGTGAGCAGCCAGATTATAGTTTTGAAATGGTGTTTCCAACTAAAGGAAAGCAGAGATCCTTGGAAAGATAGATTCTAGGTCTGAGAACGGAAGTGAACAAACCCAGTGAGCCTGGGAGACATTGTCATACAAGACAGCAAGGAAGCTACCAAAGGTTATAGGACTTGTGTCGGAAAAATTCTGGCACTCACTGAACAGGTTGCCTCTGGCCAAAGATGGGTGAGTTTGAGCCTCAATGAGAATAATCGTTTCAATGGGTTAAATATAATTTAAAAATAAATAGAAAAATATTTAAAAGTAAAATATAATTAACCCATATGTTTAAATCCATGTGTTTATAAAGACAATAAAAATAACCACTCTGGTATATTTTAAATGTTTTTTTTTTTTAATTTATTTCTAGGCAAGAGAGACAGCGTGAGCAGGGGAAGGGTCAGAGAGAGAGGGAGACACAGACTCTGAAACAGGCTTCAGGCCCTGAGCTGGCAGTCAGCACAGAGCCCGACGTGGGGCTCAAACCCACAAACCGCAAGATCATGACCCAAGCGAAAGTCGGACGCTTAACCGACTAAGCCACCCAGGCGCCCCAACCACTCTGGAATATTTTAAAGGACGTCAGGGTGCCAACTCCTTATTCTGAAACAGCAAACCATTGACCCTCTCCTTTCCTAAATGAATTGTCCTACTGGGTCAATAGAAGATAAGGAAAAAGTTTCCTTCGTCGAAGTGTTCCAGCTAATAGATGAAGAAGAAAAGATAGAATTAGAATATCACCATTTTGCAGCCTTACAGTAAAATAATTGATACACAATCACCAATGGATGTGGACATCACAAAAAGAGAAACAGCCTAACAAAGTTGTAGATGGGATACTCTACAATTGCATAATTACAGGCCTAGGTTTTTACCAGAGACGTTCGTGCACAGGAGTATGGGTAGACATGCACAAAAATGTTCACAGCAGCACTATTTATAAGAAAACATGAATGACAGTCTAGATATCCATAAACAGTATAAAGAACAAATAGCTGTATAGTCTTTTTTTGTGGTCAGCAACTTTATTTTTTCGTTAAGTTTTACATTTTAATTCCAGTATAGTTAGCATACAGTGTTACAGTAGTTTCAGGTGTATGTACGATATAGTGATTCAACAGTTCTCATGTTCATGCTGATAAGTGTGTTCTTATAGCCCTGCCACCTGCTTTCCCCACCCCCCACCCCCCTCCCCTCTAGTAACTATCAATTTGTTCTCCATAGTTAAAAACCTGTTTCTTGGTTTGTTTTGCTCTTTTTTTCTCCTTTACTCCTTGGTTTTGTATCTTAAATTCCACATATGAGTGTCATAAGTATTTCTCTTTCTCTGACTCACTTATTCCACTTAGCATTATACTCCCTAGATCCATCCATGTTGTTACAAATGGCAAGATTTCATTCTTTCTTGACGACTGAGTAATATTCCATTATATGTATATATATCACCTCTTCTTTATCCATTAATCTATCAGTGGATAATTGGGCTGCTTCCAAAATTTGGCTATTGTAAATAATGCTACCATAAACGATGGGGTGCATGTATCCCTTTGAATTTGTGTTTTCTAATTTGGGGGGTAAATACTCAATAGCTGGATTACTGGATCATAGGATAGTCTCATTTTTAACTTTTGAGGAACCTCCATACTGTTTTCCATAGTGACTGCACCAGTTTACATTCCCACCAACAGTGCACCCGTGTTCCTATTTCTCCACATCCTCTCTAAGACTAGCTTCTTGTGTTTTTATGTTTAGCCGTTCTGAGCGGTGTGAGGTGATATCTCAGTGTGGTTTTGATTTGCATTTCCCTGATGATGAGTGGTGTTGAGCATCTTTTCATGTGTCTATTGGCCGTTGGTATTTCTTCTTTGTAGAAATATCTGTTCATGTCTTCTGCCCATTTTTTAATCTGATTGTTTTTTGGATGTTGAGTGGTATAAGTTCTTTATATATTTTGGATACTAACCCTTTATCAGATATGTCATTTGCAAATGTCTTCTTCCATTCAGTAGGTTGTCTTTTAATTTTGTTGATTGTTTCCTTTGCTATGCAGAAGCTTTTTATTTTGGTGTGGTCCCAATAGTTTGTTTGCTTTTGTTTCCTTTACCTCGGAGACATACCTAGAAAAAAGTTGCTATGTGCAGTGTCAGATCAATTAATAGTGGTATACTCTTATAATGAAACACAATATGACAATGAAAATAAATGAACTATAACCATGCACAACATAGAATTGAAGAGGGAGAAAATAAAATCATAAGAGAGCGCATTCAATGTGATTCCATTTATATAAAGGTCAAAAAACAAGTCAAATTAAAAAATACACTGTTTTAGGATGTAGACATTTGTGGTATAATGATCAAGTGATGTAAAAATGTAATTAATTCCTATGACATTCAGAATAGTGTCCCAGGGGGGCGCCCGGGTGGCTTAGTCGGTTAAGCGTCTGACTTTCGCTCAGGTCATGATCTCGCGGTTCGTGGGTTCGAGCCCCGCGTCGGGCTCTGTGCTGACTGCCAGCGCAGAGCCTGGAGCCTGTTTCAGAGTCTGTGTCTCCCTCTCTCTCTGACCCTCCCCTGCTCACGCTGTCTCTCTCTCTCCTAGAAATAAATAAAACATTAAAAAAAAAAAAAAGAATAATGTCCCAGGGTGGGTGTTGGGGGCATATGAGATTGGGGACATACAAGCAAATGGCTTCAAATGCCCTGATAATTTTTTATTTCTTAACTTAGATGAAGGCATATTTGTTTTCATTGTATTATTGTTGTTTAAGTAGTGTTTATGTATACTATATATTACACATGTGTGTATGCGTGTGTGTCTGTATGTAGACATATACAAAAGCAGTTTATATAATGAGTCGGATAACATTTGTAGAACAAACATTTGAAAAAGAAAAGAATTTGACTATAAATTAAAGTACATAAAAGTAAATCATTAAAGGGAGTTATCATTCTGCTGCAATGGAAATGCAGTTATTTGACTTTGAAAGGCTGTAAGAACAATTACCTCATCAAATGGCTTTTACGTCCCAGTGACAGGAAGTGTGCTGTGTGATGGGCGTGCGTTGACAAACAAAACACACAATGCCCGTTCCGTAGTGGGGGAGAGAAACCTTGAATAAGTCAATGACGCACCAATGTGTACAGACAAACTGCCATGAGGCTATGAGTCCAACGACCGACCAACATGTACCGAGTTAGCACATCTATGTTGAGCAACTCTTTGAAGGTCAAATAGCTTATCAATGGAGCGACTGTGCCTCAAACCCAGGCAGAGCCCAGGCTCCTATGCTACACTGAGTGGGAGACACCTGAATCTTCAGGAAAACAATGGGGCTTAGTCTCAATTTTATTGGTCAGAGACAACCTCTCTGAGCACCTGACATTTGTGCTTAGAAATACAGCACTAGGAAAAGCTAACTTGATCCCTTGTGTGTGTTAAATGATCTGCTAAGTGGTAGGAAGCCTAGAGGGCGGGTCTAGGCAAAAGACAAATACAGAAGATGGAGGTCATCATGAGAAGGCTTTCTCCTTCGTCCCTGCACTCATTCCCTCAGGCCCCAGGAGAGTGTGTGGCCAAAGGGACTATAACGACATATTTGTCCTGGGCCTGTCACTAGGGGGCAAAGGAACAAGAAAGGCATGAGTTAGAACCTTAATTAAAGCAAGTCTCTCTACTCTGGCTTCCCCTTGGGTCACTCTAGGGTCCCAGATGAGCTTCGGGGGCTTGGGCGGCTGCTTCCCAATACCATTCTTCATTATTCCTTTGCCTGGCTGAGGCCAGCCCCACACTCCTCTCAGGACCAGGCATATGTTCAGCGCCTTGACTCCTGCTACTGCTTGACCGCTGCCATGACCTGAACAAATGTCAAATCTCTGGACTGAATAAAAAAAAAAAAAAAATCGAGTGTGGAAAGATGATTGCGATGTACTTCAAAAACTCCCTCCAGACATTGCCCATTAAACAGCATTCCAAGGGCGTAGGGCCATGTGGCATGGTGGCCAGAAAGCCTTGTCCCCAGCAATGCATTCGCTGTTTGACTTGAAGACAACAGGTTTTGCAAATGCAGAACACACTGCGGGTTCATAAAGACCGTGTTTAAGAAAATACTAGATGAGGGGCGCCTGGGTGGCTTAGTCGGTTAAGCGTCCGACTTTCGCTTAGGTCATGATCTCGCGGTTCGTGGGTTCAAGCCCCGCGTCGGGCTCTGTGCTGACCGCCAGCTCAGAGCCTGGAGCCTGTTTCAGTCTGTGACTCCCTCTCTCTCTGACCCTCTCCTGCTCACGCTGTCTCTCTCTCTCCTAGAAATAAATAAAACATTAAAAAAAAAAAAAGAAAATACTAGATGAATTTCTTAAATGAGGACACATTTTAAAATCACACGTTTTTTGCAGAGAGCGAATAATGGTTCTATTATTGTTTTCGTAAGAAAAGACATTCAAAATTACTTGACTTCAGAAGAAAACACTCTATTGCTCTTAAACCTCATTGAGGACTACAATTCTCGGGTGTTTTTGAGGCAGATTTTCAAGAGGCTACAAAATCCAAGGATACTTTCCTTCCTAAGAAGGCTATAGACTTAACTTGAAAAACTCAACAGATAAGGAAATAGATTTGGTTACCCTGACAGCAGACCTTAAACTATGACTAGAAATACAGAGACTAGAACTTTGAAAAGGGAACGAAATTCAAACACGTGTGACTGTGATACATCCAGAGCTTCTGTGCGCATCAGTCTTACACATTCTAAACCCTTGTGGAGGAGAGTCCGGGAAATGATCCATTGAATGGTTCACAAATATGTTCGTTGTTCCACTGTGAGGATACGAGAAAGAAAATGATAATGATTTAAGAGTTGGGACTACTAACAATAGATTTCCTCAACATTTGTCAGGCTAAATGTATTTTAAAAAGCTTTGCTATTTTAAAATTCAGTGAATGGGGTTATATGTATTGGGAAGGGAAGAAGTCTACTGTGGTAGAAAACAGCCATAGCAATGGCCACTTTACCACCTTGGGCCATCCTGAGGCATGCTTCCGGTTACTGTCTTTGTAGATGTTGAATGTTGTAAATGGAGAACGTGTCATTTTGGAATCAGTTTGGAAGCTGGAACACAGACAGGAGTGCATGACATGACAATAATGAGAAACGCTGTGCCGAGTTTAATGACAGATGATAAATTTTGGAGAATATTGTTAATGAAGGAGCCATTTGCTACGAAACCGGTGAGCCCACTTTGAAAAGGAAGAAGAAACAAGATAATCATCAGGGGATAGTTGAATCCTTTGGGGGAACGTTTGAAGCTTTTTCTCTGAAACTTCAACAGAGAGTCTTGTTTGGGAATTTGTTTTTGTTTTTGTTTACGTTAACATTGCATGTCGCCATTGCTCATTCTGTGTCACACATTTTGTGGGAGCTCCCCTAGGGCTTGGTGAAAATATCAGAAGAAACTACAAAGAAGACTTCAAAATTTAAAGCCCCAAAAAAAACCGAAACGGAGAAACCAGGAACTTCTTATGAAATGGAGGGTTACATCTTAAAGCCTGAGTATGCTTTTGTCTAGAACATGTAAAATAAAATGTTTCATGCGTCTTTTAGGAAGTTTCACACTCATTTTGTAGCATGTTCTTTTTTACATTTTATTAATGCTAGTTTAAAAATAGATCTTTATACCCTTTAAAAACTGCACTTTATATTTTGGATATGTTGACACTTAGGATACTGCTCATACATATACATTGGAGGGTGAATGTAAATATAATTTTGTTTCAGTCGCGATGTTCCGTTTATCATATGGACCATTTTAAAGAAACTCTTTGAAAATGTCAGATAATTCAATAAGTATATTCCATGATTTACTTTGAAATCTCTAAAGTTAATTTTTATGTACTCTTATTGTTTCTATACCTAAGTGACTTATAAAATACAAGTTTCTTTTTCTCTTGTAGTAATCTCTCATACTGCATTCATCTCTAAGGGAAAAAAAGATAACTGTGCTCTTTGCAAAAGGACTGTGATACTGTGATATAGATAGATAGATAGATAGATAGATAGATAGATAGATAGATAGATATACACAAATATATATGCTGCGTATATATGTATATGATTATGACTTGCTATAAATACATATATGCATATGCAAAGATGTTTGTCATTTTACCTATAATAGCAAGGAGGAGCAGGAAGGATATGCAAGAGGCGGTGGAGGAGGAAGAAGGAAGAGAGGAGAGCAGAAAAGGCTTTATTAATCAAAAGGGAGCATAATTATATGCCATTTATTCCATGAAATTCTTAACAGTTGTCAGATGTATCCAGCAATTTGCCAAAATGTTTAAAACATAATACATAGCACAAAAAGCAGAATGCACAGGTGTCTGCCCACAATGCTTGCAACTGTCTAAAGAGATATATGCTCATGGGCATTACTTAACGGAGAATATGCGAAAAAAAAAAAAGTTGTCGGGGATACTGGGATTGAGAGTGGAAGGTTTTTTCCCCCCTTTACAAAATGTGTTAGCGCTGTTATATTGTTTTTGCAATAAAGTAAAAATAAGTGAGAAAATGGATCACTGCTGTTAATTAATCAACCTGTCCATGATAAAGAACCAAAGATTTCTCTGAGAATGATCTTTCAGCTAGAAAACAAATCCCCCATTATTTGTCATTTCAAGCATGGATCTTCTCACCCACACGCACAATCTAGTGGCAAGGTAAGGAGTGTGCAGAAGAGTGAAGCAGTCATAAATATGGGCAAACTGTACTGAGTAAGGGAAGCTGCCAATAGAGGCTTAAGTGTGCATTTTCCGAGTACCAGACTGTGCAGTTGGGAAAACAACAGCAGCCTCCGAGCCTCCCATGAAAATGCAATCAGAATTGGAAGCTCAGATGTGTGGAATATAAAGTGAAATAAGTAAGCATCCTCCTTCAAGTGCCTGGACTTTCTTTTCTGTGTGCTAGTTATAGCCGTGCACGGATCCGCCTGCAGTGATCCAGCGCCGAACATTGGCATTCTCTGTATTTCAGCTAACTTCTTAAGATTAGGAATGCAGCACCGGGGGGAGTTTTGCACCTGGGTCAGAGAGTGCGTTTTTGACCAGATGCTCCCCACCAGTCAGACCTGGAAAAGGCTTAACAGCCCTTTCTTTTCTGGCTACCACTGTGCTTGACATAATTCCTCTGGCGTCACTAGGGAGAAGTGCCTTCGGAGGGAGGAACAGAGCTGAGATTTAGAGGCAAGTGATTTTTCACCAAGAATACACCCCAGGGTTGGAGAGAACAGGTAATTATCTTTAGCAGTGGAATTCTGGTTTGATAAGGCCGCGGGGAGGGGGAGAGGGAGGGGGTCAGTTCCTTGTGTTCAGCTTCCCCGAGTTAGCAGCCCCTTTGGCCACTCAGGGGAAGGGGGACCCTGAATACTCACAGGTCAGCGAGGATATGTTGTTCAAATAAAATCTGTCAATGCATTGAGATATGACTGGTCCCCAACACCTCTCCTCCCTACAAAATATCAGCATCTCAGCTCCCACCCCTTGGCTGCTCTACATCTCAGTGTCTGCCTTCCCCGGACTAACCACTGTTATTCAGAGCTGGTTTACAGAACCTGTAGTCCTTCATAAACTTGCACATCTCCCCCTGAGCTACACATGTTTTTCAAGCCCCAACTGAACGTAGGGAATAAAAACCATTACAACCACAAGCTTCCCATTGAGCTTCTGCGACTGGTCTGGACGGTGACAAGGTCTGAGCACTTGGGAAGAGTTGGGTAAATCTCCCGCAAGTTTGTTCATGTGCAGAATATGCAGCCGATAGCATCGCCCTGCTCATCCACTGGCTCTTTACCTGTGGAAGCCATTGTCCTTAGAGAAAGTCTTCAATCATTTCTGATCTGATTGCCACACGCCAGCCCTAGCTCCAGCGATAGGTCTGCGTCATCCACAACCTGGAATTCCCAATCAAGAGGAGTTTCACACTCCTGACTAGGGGCGTTGAATCCCGTCACCAACATCTTCCCCCTTCACACATGCGCTGTGTCTGAACCCCAAACGCTCATGTGAAAACAGTCACGACTTCCAACACATTTGTAAATCTACCACAGGTCAAAGCTGCATCTGAGTTACTGAACTGTCCCATCAAAACATGAACCAGGTTGTAAATCACTGTTGGAACAAAAGGAAGGGAAAGACCAATGGACATTACGCTAAGTGAAATAAGCCAGACTCGGAAAGACAAATACCACATGACCTCACTTGTATGTGGGATCTAAAAACATCAAACTCATAGAGACAGAGAGTAGGCTGGTGGTTGCCAGAGGCTGAGAGAGGAGGGGAACGGGGGAGGTGTTGGTCAAAAGATACAAAGTTCCAGTTATAAGGTGGATGAGTTCTGGAGATCTAATGTGTTGTAACTATAATTAATAATACTGTATCATATACCTGAGATTTGCTAAGAGAGTTTTTTTCAACATCCATGTTTTTCACATGTTGGAAACACTTCACAGGCATGAAAAACGGGCTGCACATCCATTCGCTAACATAACACTGTTGAGAGGGTTGAAGTGTCTTCACTATTTTAAAAAATCATTAACTATGTGAGGTGATGGATACATTCATTCGCTTGATTATGGTGATCGCTTCACAATGTATACACATATCAAAACATCACTCTTATGCACCTTAAATATATACAATTTTTACTTGTTAATTATACCCCATTAAAACTTGAGAATAGAGCACATTAGGAAGAGGGCAGGATAAAAGAGAAAGAGAAAGACTTCAAGTGGCGCTCGTCGATCTATTGGTGGGAAGTTTTCATGAGTCAAACCAAGGTGTGCTCTCTGGAGAAATGAAGAGGAAGATAAAAGACAACCCGTAGGCAAACATAAGGAGTTTTTCCAAAAACTACCCACCAAGAATATTTTTTTAAGTTTATTTATTTATTTTGAGAGAGAGAGAGCAAGTGAGCAGGAGAGGGGTAGAGAGAGAGGGAGACAGAGAATCCCAAGCAGGCTCCGCACTGTCAGCACAGAGCCCAATGTGGGGCTAGAACTCTCAAGCCATGAGATCATGACCTGAGCCCAAACTAACAGTCAGATGCTTAACCTGCTGAGCCACCCAGAAGCCCCTACCCACCAAGAATATTAAGTAGTTTTCTCAAGTGCTTTCATCTAACAACTAACGTTTACAGAACACAGTTTCCCACACTGCCCTGATTGCTCTACATTCCTCAAGAATTTAATGATCATGACACCCTATGAGATGGGTAAGATTATATCCATGCTGAAAGATGAGGAAACTGAGGCACAAGTGCATGCTTTTTACTACTCCACTATACTGTGCATCAGGAGTCTGCAAAGTTTTTCTGTAAAGCCAAGGAATAAATACATTTGACACTGCAGGCCACATACCATCTCTGTCGCAACTACTCGACTCTGCCATTGTAGCGTAAAAGCAGAAACAGACAACTATGCTATGTTCCGTGTTCCAGTAAAACTCTCTTTACCAATAAAGTAAATGAAAGCGGCAGCGCAGATCTGGCCTTAGGGCCATAGTTTATAGATGTCTGATCTGCATTTCCGAAGCCACAGGAGAACTTGGCCAGAGACATGTAGCATCAGAACGCAAAACTTGCTTGTAGATAATGGGAGTTTTCGCTTCCTGTCAGGTGTTTTGGGCTTGTTGGGTCTGCATCACTGGGGCTGTTTGCTCTGGGGATATAACACGTCCAAGGAACGTGACTGCAATTTCCGAGACCCAACAAGACTCTTTGCTTCCAAATGGAGCCATTAAGAGGAGATCGCAATTTTGATTGGGATTGCATTTGGGTAGTAATGACATTTTAACAATATTTATTCTTCCAACCCATGAGCATGGAATGTTTTTCCATTTCTGTGTCTTCTTCAATTTCCTTCATAAGTTTTCTATAGTTTTCACCATACAGATCTCCTATATCCTTGGTTAGGTTTATTCCTAGGTATTTTATGGTTGGTTTTTTGTTGGTTGTTTTTTTTTTGCAATTGTGAATGGGATCAATTTCTTGATTTCTCTTTCTGTTGCTTCATTGTTGGTGTATAAAAATGCAACCGATTTCCATATGTTGATTTTGTACCCTGCAACTGTGCTGAATTCATGGATCAGTTCTAGTAGGCTTCTGGTGGAGTCTGCCAGGTTTTCTATGTAGAGTATCATGTCGTCTGCCAAAAGTGAAAGTTTGACTTCCTCTTTGCCAATTCTGATGCCTTTTATTTCCTTTTGTTGTCTGATGGCTGATGCTAGGACTTCCAGAACGATGTTACACAACGGTGGTGAGAGTGGACATCCCTGCCGTGTTCCTGATCTCAGGGAAAGCTCTGTTTTTCCGCACTGAGTATGACGTTAGCTGAGGGCTTCTCATAGATGGCTTTTATGATGTTTAAGTTAGTTCCTTCTATCCCGACTTTCTCGACGGTCTTTATTAAGAAGGGATGCTGTATTTTGTCAAATGCTTTTTTGCATCAATCGACAGGATTATATGATTTTTATCTTTCTTTTGTTAATGTGCTATATCACATTGAATGATTTGCGAATATTGAACCAGCCCTGTAACCCAGGAATGAATCCCACTTGATCTTGGTGGATACTTCTTTTTATGTGCTGTTGGATTTGATTTGCAAGTACCTTGTTGAGGATTTTTACACCCATATTCGTCAAGGATATTGGCCTATAGTTCTCTTTTTTTGCTGGATCTCTGTCTGGCTTGGGAATCAAAGTGATGCTGGCTTCATAAAATGAGTCCAGAAGTTTTCCTTTGATTTCTAATTTTTGGAATAGCTTGAGAAATTACACCAGCATTCCTCTCAAAGCTAGAACAAACTATCCTAAAATTTGTATGGAACCACAAAAGACCCCGAATAGCCAAAGTAATATTGAAGAAGAAAAACAAAATGGGAGGCATCACCATCCCAGACTTTAGCCTCTACTACAAAGCTGTAATCATCAAGACAGTAAGGTATTGGCACAGAAACAGACACATCGACCAATGGAACAGAATAGAGAACCCAGAATTAGACCTAGAATTAAATCCACAAATGTATGGCCAACTAATCTTTGACAAAGCAGGAAAGAGTATCCAATGGAAAAAAGCCTCTTTAACAGATGGTGCTGGGAGAACTGGACAGCAATGTGCAGAAGAATGAAACTAGATCATTTTCTCACACCAAACACCAAAATAAACTCAAAATGGATAAAGGACCTGAACGTGAGACAGAAAACCATCAAAAGCCTAGAGGAGAAAGCAGGAAACAACCTCCTTTACCTCCACCACAGCAATTTCTTACTTGACACATCCCCAAAGGCAAGGGAATCAAGAGCAAAAATGAACTACTGGGACCTCATCAAGATAAAAAACTTCTGCATGGCAAAGGAAACAATCCATAAAACTAAAAGGCAACTGACAGAATGGGAAAAGATAGTTGCACATAACATATCAGATAAAGGGCTAGTATCCAAAATCTATAAGGAACTCACCAAACTCCACACCCAAAATACTAATAATCCAGTGAAGAAATGGGCAGAAGACATGAACAGACACTTCTCCAAAGAGGACATCCAGATGGCCAACAGACACATGAAACGATGCTCAGCATCCCTCCTCATCAGGGAAATACAAATCAAAACCACACTGAGATACTACCTCACACCAGACAGAGTGGCTAAAATGAACAAAGCAGGAGACTCTGGATGCTGGCAAGGATGTGGAGAAACGGGCACCCTCCTACACTGTTGGTGGGAATGTAAACTGGTGCAGCCCCTCTGGAAAACAGTATGGAAGTTCCTCAAAAAATTAACAATAGAACTCCCCTGTGACCCAGCAATAGCACTGCTGGGAATTTACCCAAAGGGATACAGGAGTGCTGATGCATAGGGGCACACGTACCCCAATGTTCATAGCAGCAAAATAGCCAAAACATGGAAAGAACCTAAGTGTCCATCAACTGATGAATGGATCAAGAAGACGGGGTTTATCTATACAGTGGAATACTACATGGCAATGAGAAAGAATGAAATCTGGCCATTTGTAGCTACATGGATGGAACTTGAGGGTGTTATGCTCAGCAAAATAAGTCAGGCAGAGAAGGACAAATACCATATGTTTGCATGTATAGGAGGATTAGAGAACTTAACGGAGGACCCGGGGAGAAGAAGGGGGAAATAGCGGGAGAGGGAGAGAGAAACCATGAGAGCCTGCGTTCTCATGCTGAGAACAAACTGAGGACTGATGGGTGTGGGGGGGAGGGGGGAGATGGGCATGGAGGAGGGCACCTGTTGGGATGAACATTGGGTGTTATATGGAAACCAACTGACAATAAAATATTTAAGAAAAAAAAAAGAGAAGATCGCAAACATAACCCTCATCAGAATAGAGAATGAAGTACAGACCTGGCATCATTAGACATGTTCTGAAACTCTTCCCCCCAAATTATAAAGGCAGAGCCCATCAAAGTCACCCAGCCTAAAACAAGTGTCATTTTCGTGCGTACTTGAGCCAAGAGAAGAGAGAAACGTTTCTGTATTGTTGGAATTTAATTTTAGAAACGTCAGCATAGACTGTGTGTAAATTGACTTTCTCCTACATCCTAGGTTCTGTATTTACCATTGGAAGGGCCCTAATGAGGATTGCATACTCCCTTGGGGCACCTGGGTGGCTCAGTTGGTTAATTGCCCAACTCGGGCTCAGGTCATGATCTCACAGTTCGTGGGTTCGAGCCCCACGTCGGGCTCTTGTGCTGACAGCTTGGAGCCTGGAGCCTGTTTCAGATTCTCTCTCTCCCTCTCTCTCTCTGCCTCTCCCCTGCTGGAGCTCTGTCTCTCTCTCTCAGAAATAAGTAAACATCAAAAAACATTTAAAAAAAAAAAAAAGGAATGTATACTCCAGAATTGGTTAGTTAGTATCTGAAGGGCCCTATTTCAGAGGCCCTCATGCCCCAGGGAGCTGCTAGCAACTTTCCAGAATACAGAATCTGCACCAGACGCTTGGTTAGTTGGCACGAGGTTATGAGGTTGTCTAGGAAGCATTTACCTCATGCTTTTCCCGAAGGAGATGGAACAATCTCTCAAAGCCAGCAGCTTTAAACATTCAGAGTAACACCCTAGATCTTGAACTCTGTTCTATACGCTGCCACTAAATAGGGGATTCTGTCACTTGACGCTATGAACATGGTCACTGACTCTGCCTTCATAATATTCTGTCTGCACCTCAAAGAGAGTCTTTCATGCAAAGTACTTTGAGTAAGTGCGCAGGGGTCCTAAGGGGACAGAGTAGGGGCTGTGTGACTGTGTTTGGGCCTTCTCGTTAACAAATGTTGGCATGAAGTCTGAGACTTGTTCTCAACATAATACAGCACATGGTAGCAAGGTAAGGGGAGGAGACAACGTAACTCCCACGCACCTTTAATTTTCTGAAGCTCGTCAGATCTACCCAGAAACCCTGACAACACTGTTTGACCAACAGGTTGACGTAGGTCAGGTCCCACGGATGAGTCCATTTGTTAGCTAAAGGATCCTTCATGCAGATTGTTTTATTCAGTGCCTGGTGGCTACCAAAGACACAGAAAACATGGCCCCTATTCTCCAGGAAAATCACAGTTTGGAATGTAGGGAAAAGAAAATGTAGTGAGTGTATTTTAATATTTTCTAAGGATTGCTATTTTCCAACTCTGCATTAGCTTTTAACTCAATTTATAAAGCATTTATTAGCCGCATTGGTATACATGCATTTTTACCAATCTCGTTTTCCAGCCAAGGAAACTGGAAAATGAAAAATTACAAATACAGTTCAACAAAAACCTGATATTTCCCTAAAGCCTTTGAGGACTTATTAGTTAGAATGATTAAGGAGGTAAGTGGGAGGGCATACAGAGGATTTCAAGCACGTGGTTGAATGGCAGAATAGAGAATTAATTCAAAGAGCAAGATTCTTATCCAAATTGAACTTAAATTCCCCACTACATAACCAATCACAAACAGAAATGCATTGAGTCAATTCTCGCCAAAGAAAATCCACTCAAGTACAGAGCGCAAGCTGTAAACATCTGAGCTGCCATGATGAATCAGTCTGAGATCTCTGCACAAGGGTACACATCTGGCTTTCATGTGGCCCATATTGAAACCAGAAACTGACCACTAGGTAATCATATTTGTAATTATGCTCCTGAAATCAAATAGTGTAATTCAAAGGGGTTTTAATTCTGAGCCCAGTCCTGCATTTTAATCCAGTCTTGTGTTATCTGATAGGACCTCAGTGGCCGCCAGTAATGGAGTCGTGGATACAAAGACCAGAGATCACAGAAAAAGACATCTAGTCTCTGTCTTCTTCTCTTTTCTATTAGCCAGAATATAGAACATGTTAACATTAAGCAGTAGGCCCAGAATCCTCTGTCACCTCTTAAAATATAGCTGGGAAAGATCACGGCATTGATTATGCAGTGACAAATGATGGTGTAATTCTCCAGATCCCTTGCAGCAGTGAGGTAGGTCCAGCTGCCTGGCTTTGACACAGCCCTCCTTGCATAATAAAAATCAATACTGAACCGCTCTGCCATAGCGGCCATAAATGCTCAGGAAAAATCTCATGATAACCCACTCAGACTCTTCCCAAGTCTCAATGGAAGTTCATTCTCCAGCTTCACACACACACACACACACACACACACACACACACACACACTTCTAGCTACAGACTCAAGCTTTGGAGTCACAGGATGGCTTCCAATGCCATCCTGTAAACAAAGTAAAATAAACAAAATAAAAATAAATTAAATTAAATTAAAATAAAATAAAGTAAAGTAAACAAAATCCCAGCCTCATATCTGGGAGTTAGCATGTCCAGCTACCGGAACGCCAGTAGACTTCGAAGTCTCACTGGTGTCTTTGGAAACCAGAGGCGCCCCCACATCTCCTCACTTGGGTTTTCACCATCCTGAGCAAAGGAGGGCAACCGTACCAGCATCCGCTCCCCAACCCCACTCCAGGGCTGGAGTCAGCTGTCTCCCCACCTGCCCCCTACTTGCCTCCTGCATCCAGACTCCTAATATGCAACCCCCACCCCTCCTTCCCTCCATCTCCACACACCACCACACGCATCATATGCTCTTATGATCTTATAGCTTCTGAGAAAAGTCACTCCTTCCGACAAAATTATTTGGGAGCCCGCAGGATAGAATATAAAAGGATTACAGAGAAACTGTAGACACACACGTTCATGGACCAACATAGAATATATGCACTGACAGATTCAATAAAATTCTAAAGATAATTGCCAATTGAAATTCTTCAAATAATTTGAAATGGAGCCTTTGGATATGAATTTTATTTAACAGTGAATGGTGAGGTTGCCACTGGGTGAGAGGACAGGAGCTGAATTATATTAAATACACACCTACACCCTCTCACTTAAACAATCAAACAAGCTGAGGGGAAATGAAGACGAAGTCGTAGAAAATACAAGAATAAAAAGTAAGGAATAGTAAATATTGAGCTGACAGCTTCTTCAAGTAGTAGCTGGGAAGTTATGGGCTCAAATAGTGAACCAGAAAGAGAAAAGAAAGCAATCTATTGGAAAGATAACCTTCTAGCTAATAATTTTGGTCAAAGAATATAAGAAAGCCTCCATTTACGAATTCTGTACTCACCAACCATAAATTGATTTAATAGTTTTCACTCTGAGATGGTGACATGAGATTATTTGTTACAAAGAAACAGTATACCAGAGCCAAATGGGCATGGTCTTAGAATGAAATTCTGGGTTTCCTTATTACAAAGGAGGAGTTTTCAAACTCGTGGTATATTAGAATCACCTAAGAAATTTTAAAGCTTTCCTAATGTTTATTCATTTTTGAGAGAGAGGCAGAGTGCAAGAGGGGGAGGGGCAGAGAGACAGGGAGACAGAATCTGAAGCAGGCTCCAGGCTCTGAGCTGTCAGCACAGAGCTGGGCGCAGGGCTTGAACTCACAAACCAGAGATCATGACCTGAGCTCAAGTCGGACGCTTAACTGACTGAGCCACCCAGGAGCCCCTCATCTAAGAAGTGTTAAAGCTCCAGATGCCTGGGCCCCTTACCCAGATATTCTGATTCATTGGGAGGGTCCTGGGCATCTAGATCT
Source organism: Proteles cristata cristata (assembly GCA_017311185.1). Lineage (NCBI taxonomy): Eukaryota > Metazoa > Chordata > Mammalia > Carnivora > Hyaenidae > Proteles > Proteles cristata. The sequence goes on from JAESUZ010003013.1 coordinate 39,784, forward strand.
TTTTTAAATTCGTTGATTCTAATGAGCACTTGTATTTGAAAACCACTATCTTAGAGCAGTGTTTTTAAAGTGTGGCCCATCTCCCAACAACATCAGCATCATCTGGGAACCTGTTAGAAATGCAAATTCTCTTGGGGCGCCTGGGTGGCTTAGTCGGTTAAGCGTCCGACTTTCGCTTAGGTCATGATCTCGCGGTTTGTGGGTTCGAGCCCCGCGTCGGGCTCTGTGCTGACTGCCAGCTCAGAGCCTGGAGCCTGTTTCACAGTCTGTGTCTCCCTCTCTCTCTGACCCTCCCCTGTTCACGCTGTCTCTCTCTCTCTCTCCTAGAAATAAATAAAAAATATAAAAAAAAAAAAAAAAGAAATGCAAATTCTCCAGCCCCACCCCAGGTCCACTGATTCTGAAACTCTGGAGGAGGAGCCCAGCAAAAGTTAAGCTTCCATAGAAGAACAATTGTTCTCAAATTTCGATTTGCAGAAGAATAACCTGGAGATCTTGTTAAAATGCAAACCTGATTCCGTAATTTAGAGGTGGGGTCTGAAATAATGAATTTCCAGCATCCTATCAGTTACTACCTAAAAATTTTGAGTAGCAAGGCCATATAAAGGGATTGTTTACCAATTTTGATGTCCCCAAGAATAAGCGGGTGCTTTACATAAATGCACATGTTCTCTTGTAGGGGAGGTGAGGCCCTGGATTTTTTTTTTTTTTATCATTGCTGTTGTGGGCTGTGCTGGCTCTCTGTGGCATTAGTGGGACCCGGGCAGGCCAGCTCTAAGGGGGTGCACGTGCCTGCTGGGGAATTTAGGAACAGGTGGGTGGTGTTTGCAAAATTTGAGCTGGGCCACTAGTCCGATCTCAGATGCCTCTGCAGTGAGCAGGGGTGGCTGGGGGCATGAGGCTGGGCGTGGCACTCGAGGATAAATTGATGAAAATAAAGGGAGAAGTACACAATTCCGATTATAGTGGAAGTGTAGCATGATTCTTGCAAAGAGAGACGAGACACCGAAGCTTTTTGTCCAGGAAGCACCTTTATTGGTGCCTGCTTAGGCTTAGCAGGCTAAGGCCCCAAAAAGGCTGAGCCCCGAGCACAGCGGGGTGTAGTCTTTTATGCAATTTCTACTTCTTTATCTCCCATATATGGTGACATATATAGTCTGATTGGACACAGTCCAAGCTACAGGGTCATGGCTGAGTTCTGCATACGTGTGTAGGAGTTGATGAGGTGACGTTGCACATTGCCCTCCTTTGTTCTGGGAAGGCCTCCCCCACATTCCTTAGGGAGGGGCTCTACCACAGGAGATTTTAACAAGATTTTCTCATGAAATGGTAGAAAAACTGAACAAGAGTTCATTAAAATTATAGTCTATCCGACCAACACTATAAATCTTTATTTATAGAATAAAACATGTAATTATTATAGGATATACTTTCTCTTCTAGGAGATGTGTCATATTCATTGAAATTGAATATATGAGGGGGTATAAAATAAGTGTCAAATAAATTTAAAATGATTGAGATCATACAGATTATATTATCTGAACAAATTACAAATCAGTAATGTGTTGAGAATGATTTGGAAGTTAAATAACATTTCAAACTAATCAGTGGGTCAAAGAAGAAATAAAAAAAAATTGGAGGCAAACTGTGAGAGACTCTTAAATACATAGCATAAACTGAGGGTTGCTGGAGGGGAGGTGGATGGGTGGGGAGATGGACTGAATGGGTGATGGGTGTTAGGGAGGGCACTTTTTGGGATGAGCACTGGGTGTTGTATGTAAGTGATGAAGCACTCAATTCTACTCCTAAAACCAATATTGCACTATGATGTTGACTGACTTGAATGTCAATTAAAAAAATAAAAATGAAAAATAATAAAAAAATTAAAAAAAACAAATTGGAACCATTCAAAAATAAATAACAATGCAACATAAAAGTGTGGTGATGCCACCAAAGAAGTACTTTGAGAGAAATTTTGGCTTTAAATAGTTATATGAGAAAAGAAGAAACACCTAATATCAATGAACTAAGGTTTTCATCATGAATCTAGAAAAAGAAGAGCAAAATAATTCCAAGCAGATAGAAGGAAGGTAAGATAAAGATAGGAGCAGAGAGCAACAAAATAGAAAATAGGCATACACTACAGTAAATAGCAAGAACAAAAGTTGTTTTTTTTTTTAAGAAATAAAATATAAATCCCTTACTAGGGAAAAAAATGAATACAAGAAAAAAAAAACCCAGAATACAGACAAATAAAAAAAACACATTAGGAATGAAAGGTCCTCTCAGTAGAGATTCTACTGACAATAACAAGATGATAAAGATGATAAGAGACTATTTTAAATAACCTTATGCCAGTGGCATGAAATAGACAAATTTCGTGAAAATGTGACTTAATATTATTACTATTTCATATCTATTAGATAAATTTATTTTTACCAAAAATCCTCCCACCCATACATATATGGTTTTACTGGTGAATTCTACCAAACCTCCAACAAAGAAGTAACAATAGGCTTATATAGACTTCTTAAGAAAACAGAGAAAAAATGAAAACTTTCCAACACATCTTATGAAGCCAATATAACCCTGATATCAAAACCTAACAAGGATCTTACTAAAAAGGGGGATGGAGGCAAAAATTTTTAAGAAAATAATGGCATATTTAATTCTACAATCTATGAAAAAATGCATAATGACTAGTTACTCATTGTATATATAATATATCCCAGTAATGCAAAATTAGTTTAACATTTGAGAATCAATTAATGTACTTCACCATATTAACAGCCTAAAAATAAGCAAAACATATGATTAGCTAAATACATGTTGAAAAAGCATTTGGCAAAATTCAATACCCATTAATGATTTTTAAAAATTGCCTCTTAGCCAAATAGGCATAGAGGGGACCTTCCTCAACCTCATAAAGGGTATCTGTGAAACTCCATCAGTTAACATGATACTAATTGATAAAATATTGAATACTTTCCCCTAAATGAGGATAAATGCAAGCATGTCTGGTCTCAGCACTTCTATTCAACATTGGGAGTCCAAGCCAGGCCATTAAGGCAAGAAGAAAAAAATAAAAGGCATAAGGACTGGAAATAAATAAATAAGATTGCTTCTATTTGCAGATGACATGATTATTTACATAGAAAATTCCCATGAATCAACAAAACAACTACTAGAACTAATAAAAACATTAGAAATATTGTAGGACCTTGAGGATGTTATGCTGAGCGAAATAAGTCAGTCAGAGAAGGACAAATACCATATGTTTGCACGTATAGGAGGATTAGGAAGAACATAACAGAGGACCATGGGGGAGAAGAAGGGGGGAAATAGTGGAGAAGAGGGAGAGAGGCAAACCATGAGAGACTCTTGAATGCTGAGAACAAACTGAGGACTGATGGGTGTAGGGGAAGGGAGAAAGATGGACATGGAGGAGGGCACTTGTGGGGATGAGCACAGGGTGTTATATGGAAAGCAACTTGACAATAAACTATTTGTAAAAAAATAAATAAATATTATAGGGTATAAAATTAATATAGAAAAAGTAATTGTATTTCTTATACTGGTGGCAAGCATCTGGAGAACGAATCTTTAAAAATTCAACTTACAATAACATTAAAAATTATAAAACATTTAAGACTAAGTTTAATAAAATATGTTTAAACTTTTCACTGAAAACTATGTAACATTACTGAGAGATGTTTTTTAAAATCTAAATAAATGGAGAGATATACCTTGTTCATGGATTGGAAGACTCAATATTGTTGCAATGTCTCCACCCCAAATTGATCTACAGCTTCAGAGAAACCCAAGGAAAATCTCATCAAACTTTTCTGCAGAAATTGACCAGGTGTTCCCAAAATTGATATGAAAATTTAAGCATAAGATAGCGGAAGTAGTTTTTAAAAACACAGGAGGATTTACACTATTTGATTTCAAGACTTACTATAAAGCTACAATAAACAAGACAGCATTATTTTAGTAAAAGGATAAACATGTAAATCAGTAAAACAGGATAAAAATTCTAGAAATAGACTCTAAAAAAAATCAATAGATTTTCATCAACGTTTCCAAGGCAATTAAATGGAAAAAGCAGTCTTTCCAACAAATAGTTGACTAACTGGATAGATTTTTTTTTTCAAAAAGAACAGTGTCTTTTACTTAATTAATTTGAAATGGAGCACAGACCTACTTGTAAAAGCTCACACTATAAAACTTCTACAAGGAAACACAAGAGAAAATATTTGCAACTTTGTGGTAAGCACTAATTTCATGGGACATAAACATTATGAAACAATAGAAAAATAATTGATTAATTGAATGTCATCAAAATTAAAACCTTTCACTCCTAGACACTGTTTTAAAAACAAAAAGACAAATCAGAGAATGGTAGAAAATATTCACAGTGCATATAACTGACAAATTATTTGTATCCAGATTTTAATCCAGATTTTATAAAGAACTCTCACAAACTATAATAACCAAACTACCCAATGAAAAATGAGCCAAAGATACAGGCACCAAGAAAATATATAAATGATGAGTCAGTTCATGAAAAGATGACTAATGTCATTAGTTACCTGAAGAAATGCAAATTAAAACCATGAAATACCACTATACACTCATTAGCATGATTAAAGACTGATCTTACAAATATTGATACGGTCTGGAGCAGCTAGAACTTTCACACACTACTATGCAGATATAACATGATACAGCCCAAGCATTTGACAGTTTCTTAAATTTTTAGACGTGTACCTGCCATAAAACCCACAGTCCTAGGTATTTATTCAAGACAAATCAAAGTGGGTGCCTAAGTGGCTCATTGGTTAAGTGTCCAACTCTTGGTTTCAGCTCAGGTCATGATCTCGCGATTCCTGAGTTCAGGCCCCACGACGGGCTCTGTGCTGGCATAAGGAGCCTGCTTGGGATTCTCTGTCTCACTCTCTCTCTCTGACCCTCCCCCCCCGCCCGCACTGTCTCTGTATCTCTCAAAATAAATAAATAAACTTTAAATAAAATTTTAAAAAATAAAACATATGTTTGCGCAGGTATTCCTAACAACTTTATTAACAACAGCCAAAACCTAGAAACGATCCTAAAGCCCATCAATTGGGAAATCCGCAAACAAAACTGGAATACATCTAATGGGGTGCCAATAAGCAATTTAGAAAAGGAATTTCTGATACATACGACAACATGGATGAATCTCAAAATAACTATGCTGGTGAAAGAAACCATACAGAAGAAGTACATAGTGTGATTCCATTTATATAAAACTCTAGAAAATGCAAATTAATCTCTAGTGAAAAAATAAAGACCATTTGTTGTCCAGGACTAGGGACAGAGAGAACAGACCTCAGAGGTTCATGAGGAATATTTTCCGGGGTGATGGAAATGTTCTGTACCTTGACTCTGGTGGTATTTCTATGTGTGTATATGAGTACCAAATTTATCAAACTGTACACTTCTAATTGATGCAATTTATCGTACATAAAGTATAGCTAAACAAAGCAGGTATTTACTAAAGCTCATTTCAATAGTAAAGCAGAAATAACCCATTTTAGCAAGGTGTGAAGGAATCGGTTTGTCTGCTTGGTGTTTAAATGCCTATCCTCACTGTTCCGATGTAAACCTGCCCAGGGCTCACTGTGCTCTAAACTAGAACCTGAAGCAAAATCAACTTGTCTGGATCCCTCAGGATCCAGATGATCAAATGATGATTGGATGAAAGGCCTTACCCAAAGTGACAAATGCAGTCACTACCAAAACCAGAACAGTAATCTGAGCCCCAGACTACCCAGTGCGTTCTGCCATATTTTATAGAAACTGCTCGCCAAGTTCGGACTTGCCAAATCGCAGCGATACTGAGAGGTCATCAGCCTGAACAAATGGCCCATGTTGCATTCCACCAATACAAGTCATTAGCAGTCATTTTTGTGGTACAACTTAGAATTTAAGAAACAGATGGCCTTGAGACTAGCCTTTAGGAACCTGGAAACATCACCTGTTCATAAGTAGAAGAGCTCCTGTATATTCTATGTGATAGATAATTGTGGCTCTTATTTCAGTGCGTTTGACTCCCCAGAGCTGCAGGGGTAATTAAACCCATAACTCATGCATGTATCAATGGCCCAAGCCAGTATCCATAATGTATATCTTGAAAATCAATTCTTAAAATAAGAAAATCAGTTACTAAGGAAGTATAAGTAATTAACTACAAAAGTTTGCCATTAAAATATATGGTTCTTCCATGCTGTCATCAGCACTGACCATTCTCACATCAAACCCAGCCCTTGTCCATGACTTTGGCCAAGAGGACTTGGCCCAGCGGCATTCCATGCAGTCACTCTGGCTCTTGCATTTCCTTCGTTACAACACGTAAATCGAAGCCATGTTTTCCTTTATTCTCTTAAGGTAGCTAATATTTTTCTGGGCTAAGGTAACTTTTGCAAGCAGCGCTAGCAATTAAATCATATATTTCCTATAAAATAAAATCTAAAACATTGTTTATGTAATAATCCTCCTTCAGCCCAATGTTTTTCTTCCCTGTTCTGTAGCAGTAAGCCAAGCCGTGTTTTTCAAGGTGAACAGGTTTCATTTAGGCCAAATGTGCTTTGTCCTCAGAAAGCAAATTCAAAACAGTGTCTGACTCCTTGTCACTGCATAGGTGGAAAATAACCCTTCCCTTTGCTACCGCACAGCCACCTCTTTCCCCTTATTGTTTTAGCTGTACTCCGTCTCCAATCACAGCTGAACTTGGCTGATGAGCGGCTCTGATAACTGTCTCAGACTAGACTTGACCAGGAAACATGTGACCTTAACCTTGCTCAGAGGCGTCCAGGGCACAGTTAAGCCATAACCGCAACCATGTACCTGGCTCTTCTTCCCCTTTTGGGAAAGAGTTAAGTCACAAATGAGAAAAGAGCTTTTAAATCTGACAATAATCCATCTCAGTTCTTCAAGTCCCTCCTAGATTTCTCCCTCTAAAGTGTTCTCTTGCCACAAATACCTGAGAAAACACTTGTAGACATCTTCTTTTACGAAATACACACTTAATTACTGAGAAAAGAAAGCTATTGTTATTCCAACGCTAGAGTAATATCAGCCCATGATTAAAATACGTGTTTGGTTGAGAAATTGTGTATGGGAAAAACATATCTAATCATAGGCAAACATTTTCTTAAAAATGTTTTGTGAGTGGGTGCCTGGGTCCAATCAGTTGGTTAAGCGTCTGACTTCGGCTCTGGCCATGATCTCACAGTTTGTGGGTTCAAGCCCCACGCCAGGGTCTGTGCTGACAGCTCAGAGCCTGGAGACTGCTTCAGATTCTGTGTCTCCCCCTCTCTCTGCCCCTGCCCCACTCTCGCTGTCTCTCTCTCTCTCTCTCTCTCTCTCTCTCTCAAAAAATAAACATTAAAAAAATGTTTTGTGAGGGATACAGTAGGGTTCTTTTCTCGAACATATGCCTACACTCATTTCCCAGGGACACTGCTGTTTTTTAACAAAGAAATAATCATGAATATTAAATGTAGCCAAAATATCCAGACAAGTACTAACTGTTGTTTCCAAAATATAAGACAGAAGAACTTGGCAAGGCAGTACAACTCTGCTTTCTGTGATAGAATAATACTGTGTACAAAACTTCTACTTTTTCCAGCGGGCAGAAAGAATAGACAAATAGCGAGTCGGTGTGGTTAGGGCCAAGGTGCTGACTTCCTGTCTCCGCCCCACCAACTCCCATCATCCCCTGCAGAGAATATATAGAAAAAGACCAACACAAGGTTGAATTTGGGATAACCATTTGAGAGAGGACTCCATGAAATGAAAATCTCATGATAGACATTTGGTGCTAACGCCAGATACCTCAAAACATTTCTTGCTTGGGAGAATGAAGGTCAGACTCACTGGGAGCAGTATCTCACACAGCAGCATTCTTTTTTTTTTTTTTCATTTTTTTTTAAGGTTTATTTTATTTTGAGAGAGAGACACAGAATCTGCAGCAGGCTCCAGGCTCCGAGCTGTCAGCACAGAGCCTGATGCGGGTCTTGGACCCGCAAACTGCGAGATCATGACCTGAGCCCAAGTTGGGTGCCTCACTGACTGAGCCACCCAAGCACCCCTCACACAGCAGAATTTTTTAAATAGATTTTTTTTTTTTTGTTTATTTATTTCTAGGAGAGAGAGAGACAGCGTGAGCAGGGGAGGGTCAGAGAGAGAGGGAGTCACAGACTGAAACAGGCTCCAGGCTCCGAGCTAGCAGTCAGCACAGAGCCCGACGCGGGGCTCGAACCCGCAACCGCGAGATCATGACCTAAGCGAAAGTCGGACGCTTAACCGACTAAGCCACCCAGGCGCCCCCAGCAGAATTTTTATATAGAGTATGTAACATAGACCCTCCTATCTGAATGCCTAGAATAACAGAACTCCTTCACTTTAGCCTCAGCAATGTTATGATATATGAGCATGGAATTTCTGTAAAGACAAAAGTGGCCTGTTATTCATTGTTTATAAAAAAAACTATGCTTAGTGGCTTCCAGGACAGCTGTGTCAAGCCGCAGGGTCCAAGCAAAGCAACGATAACAATAGCAAGGAACTGGGTCATACGTAGATTACAAGAAGCTCCTAGAAGAAAAAAAAGACATGAGTTCTAGCCCTAACTGACACTTATCTATTGCATCTTGAGCCCCAACTTCTTGAGCTATAAAACCTGGCCTACATATATAGGCCTCAGAGTAGGTATAAGATCAAATGAGGTGATCTACATAAAGATACTCTTTATAAAGCTCTTTGTAAACTTTGTAAGAGGCTAGGAAGATGTTATCATAATGATTGTATATTATGCTTATTGCATTAGTTCCTCTACTTAATTCTTCTCTAATTCCCATGTAGATATTATCAGCCACATGCAAGAGCTAGATGACTTATTTCTGAAGTGTGGGTTGATTAGGCCGCCATATTCACCAGCATTTATATTATGTGACACTTTTTATTCCAGTCTCTCATTTTCAACCAGTAAGAGCACTTCTGAAAATATTCCTGGACCCCCGACATACTTATGAAATTATCTTTGGGGTTCAGGTAAACAGTCAATGCCAAATACATGGTTCCTCAGTAAAGACCCAATGGTTCTTAACTGACGGGTCCCACTTAGAGAGCCAGTGAGGCCCAGGAATCTGTATTATTTAACAGGAAACAAGCCACCATGCCTTTTTTGATGCAGGCAGTTCCTTACCAATGGTTAGCATACTTAGTTGCTGGTAAGAATTACTCAGAGCACTTAATAAATACACAGATACGAGGCCTCTTCCTGGAAAATCTGACTCACTAGGTTTGGGGACCCAGGAATGTGTGTTTTGAACAGGCACCCCAAGTGATTGTTATTACGGACACGGTTCCTTATACCACCTTTACACCTTGAGAAAAACTGATAGAGGGAAACCATTGTTCATTTCAAAGGTGGGGCGTCGTTTGGGACCCTCTTCAGCATCAACCTTCTCTAAACAGAGTCAGTATAACGATTTATCATTTTTTAAGTTTATGTTGAAAGAGGGAGAGAGAGAGAGAGAGGGAGAAGGAGAGAGAGAGAGAGAGAGAACAAGCAGGGGAGCAGGAGAGACAGGGAGAGACAGAATCCCAGCAGGCTCCATGCTGTCAGCACAGAGCCTGATGTGGGGCTCGATCTGAGCCACCCAGATGCCACTAATCACTGGTCATTCTTACAGAGGTGGTTCAAGAAGAAATCATTTTCCAAGAAAAGCTTCTTGGTCCCTGAAAGATGGTGTACTTCACAGTGGATGATATAAAAACTGGGATTAGATTCTCCCATCCACTTTAGACAGCTCTGTCTTATACCAGCGCTTTACCTGATCCTATCTTCCTAATCGCAGGTGGATTCCTCCTACCTTTTATTTATCCCATTCCAAGCACCTCAGAAGACCTAGCCTGTTGAGCGGTCATTGCTTCACAGCAAAGTTCACACTTTACTTTGACTTAAATGAAGAATGTGGTGCCATTTTTGGGGTCCATACTGGCTTCTTTGAAGGCATCAGGCATGAAAACAGGGTCAAGAAAATAGAATCTCTTTGAGCGATGCAAGCTAGGTGATCCAGAAGGCTATAAAAAGAAGTTCAGCTGCTTCCGGCAGAAGAGGCAAAGCTGTTGAAAGGAGCTGTAACTCTGAGTCACAGAATGGCTAAATATATTTTGCGCCACAGAAGAAGGAACTATCTTTCTGAATGGTAAGAAAGGCTCTAGTCGGTATAAAAAGAGTGTACGCTGTCGGTGCATGACTCCAACAACTGTTTGAAAGCATGTGAGAAGCAGAGGATTCTCTGACGGTCTCTCAACAGTCGTTTCGTGGATGCCTTAAAAGCCATCATTCCCTTCTGTATTTTTTTGCTTCTCGAAAACCCTTCCGCCCCTCCACAGGATCGGGGAGCTAGCCCGGATTAATAGGTAGGCTCTGTGCCAGACAGGTAGCCAAATCAGATAGGAAAAGTCACAGCCAGGAGAAAAATTGAGAAGCTTTGGCTGGCGCTACAGGACTTATTCTTATCTCCGGAGATAATACTGATCTCTAAAGAACCGGAGGTTGTAAATGGGTCAGCTGACAGATAACAGCGGATACACTAGCTCCTGCCGCCTGACATGTTCACCCTTGTATTTCCTGAATACGTATTTTTATATTTTTGTGTCCTATTATAAAAGCAACATGTGAGCAACTGTAAGAAATTTGGAAAATAGAGACATTCACGAGAAAAGGAACACCACTGTCATCATTTTAGACAAACGGCCAAAAACAGCTATGTTCGGGAAAGTGACAGGGGAAGATCCACCCCGTTCTGAGAGTTGGAGGAGGGAGAGACTGAGAGGTCATCTGAAGGGGCAAAGAACTTGTGTCCTTAATGTGTTCGTGTCCTTATGCTTCTCTTGTCAACTTCCCTGCTCACTCAGCCCTTCCTGCCTCTGTCCGCACCCCAAAGCTCTGCGCAACATTGATGTGCATGGGAATCACCTGAGGTCTTGGGGAAATGCAGATTCTGATGTACTGGGTGGGGTGCGATCCTCCTTCCTTCCCCCAACTCTCAGAATGTGCTGGATCTTTCCCATGTCACTTCACCGAACACAGTTGTTTTTAGCCATTTGCCTGAGATTCTGCACTGCTAACAGGCTCCCAGGTGATAATGACGCTGGTCCGTGAGATAAACTCTGAGTAGAAAGTGATAAACTGCTTGTCATGTGATCATTTCATCACCTAAACTTCATCTAGGACGCTGCCTTCCTTCCCTTCATCAGTCCACTCACGTAGGGGCCATCTTGTCTCTCACACCCCACCCATCCCTCAAGTCCCGCTTTAAGACCATTATGTTCATTTGTTTCCTTAGTGGAAAAAACCAAAATCTGGTTCCTTTGGGGCTTATGCCTTCAGATTATGGATGCCAGCCCCTCCTTCTCCTCATGGCAATCGTCACCAACTTCTCTTCACCCTTCCCAACTGATTGAAGACATTGGCACATAGCACGTGGTGAGATAGGGAAAGACGCAATGAGGAATTCTATAATCAGGGCTGAGAGTTACTGGTGAAATTCACAAAATCTGCCTGCCAAATGCACATCGTTATAAGTTCCTGGTCGCCGTGTAAAAGATGAATAACTATTCACCAACGCTCGTTCTGCCCTTTATCGTACAGAGTTTGAGAAAGAGAAAATTAGCCCCGACATCAGAGAGCCAACCTGGCACTATTAAGGAGGCCTGAGTGCTGTGAGGAGCAGGCCCGGCACTCACAGCAAAGTCTTCACGCTCTCCTGGTGAGCAGGAACAATTTCACAGAACATCAGAATCAAACGAGGCCACTCTGTGACCAGGATGGGTCAAGACAAAAATATGATCACTCCATAATCATGCGTGAGCACAGAGAGATGTGAACATTGTCCAGGCCGCAAAGATGACCAACCTTTAACGTGGCTGATGTGAGTGACTGCTGCTTCTGTACCAATTACAGCTTTAGCCTGTGTTCATTGTCGCTCCTCCTAGAGGTAGTTTACCGAAATACCCAATTATAAAATTACCCCTGCTTCCTGACAGCACCCAATCCAGAGCAGAGCCCTGCTTTCCTAAATTGGCTCTCAAATCACGGAACTCAATCCCGACACCTACAATAAGCCATATCTAACGCTATCTTCCTGAGAGGCCCCGGGGCTCCCCACGGAGTGTGTTCTCCCCTGCTGCATGAGTAATAAATAAACCCAACTTGTTCAAGCTACACTTGTGTTCCTGGTGGTCTCTGGCATCAGCAAGTTGTATCCTAGAAGATGCTGCCCTTATTGGGTCAAGTGTGACTGTGTAATTAGCTCTTGCCTGAATCACATTCCCTCAGAATGTCAGTGGACACAATATATGCCACTTCTGGGCTAAAGACTTGAAAGAGGCAATATGCCAACTCGCTGTTTCTACTTTCCCTGGCTGTATGAAAATAAACATGGAGAATGCCAGAGTCACACAGTGGAAGGGAGACCGTGTGGAGGGGAGCATTGGAACACCCAACATGAGCAAGAAGCATAGTCTTTCCATTGTCATACATTTGGGGCTCTATCATAACAATAGCAGTTTAGTCTACACTAGTGAATATAATCACCAAACCCAAATGGATCTCCAACACCACCTAACCATCTGTTATATATCTCCATCAACCCTGCTTAGGAAGGCTCAAGAATGAGGTTATACCTTCTTTACTCTAATCAAGTCTCCCGCAGATGCTCCTCTCACTGCTTCTTACTGCCAAGTTACAATGCGGCTCATATTCCATATCCAAAATGGAAACCCTCAAACTGTGGTTCCCTCATCTACTCACCAGTACACTCATAAGCTGACCTATAATTTGCAATGATCCACTCTGTCTTCACTCCAGGAGCAACTAAGGGAGTATTTCTCCCACTATCCAAAACCAGTCCTTCTACATGGGCTCTATCCCATCTGGCCTTTCCATTTTTCCTTCTCAGCCACTCTCCGTGCTCTTCAAGTTACCTCTCATCTCTGATGCTTCTTTATCCTGTATCTCTTTCAACTGCATCCTTCCCATAAATATTTAAATACACTCCAGCACTTCTCCTTTCTAAAACACGCTCCATCTGGCTACCGCTCTATTTCCCAGCTCTACTTACAGAAAAAGTTTCTGATCCGATTTATCTCTCATTGCTGTCATTCCCTTCCAGCTCACTTTCGAACTCTCTTCACTTAGGCTTTTGCCCCTACCGTTCCAATTCAGCATCTTTTGTGCGTGTCACCAACTACCTTATTTGGGCCATATCTAGTGAGTACGTCTCTGTTTTCACCTTAGCTGACGTCTCAGGAGCATTCCATGTGCTTGTCTAGTCCCTTTGTTCTGAAATACTTTCCTCCCTTGGCTTTCCTGAAACCACATGTTCCTTTTTGTCCTCCTACATGACTGGCCACTTCTCAATCTCCTTTGAGATTTGTTGAAAAGACTGTTCTTTCCCCCATTGAATGGTCTGGGGGCATTCCTATACCTAGGAATTGAGAAGAAGATGATGAAGAACCAGCAAAGAAGAAAAGATATATCATACTCATAAAACACTTAATATCAGAATGATGTCAAATCTCTGCAAATAAAGCTATATAGTCATTGCAATTTCAATTGAAATCCTGAAAGAATGTTTTTCTGTGGAATTTACCAAGCTAGCTCTAAAATTTATGTGGAAGGCTAAAGATGAACCTCAAAAGGAAAGAATAAAGTGAAAGAAGTTCCCTCCAAGACTCTAAGATTTACAAACCATACAAAATAAGAAAATTTCCTACCAGTACAGGAGTAGGTAAATTAATAGAGAAACCAAAAATAGTGCTATCCACATACACAAACATCTAGAAACTTAACTGATATTATAGAAATGGCCCTGGAGATCTTTGGAGAAAGGATGAAATGGTTACAAGTGATGCTGAAAACAATTTCCTTAATTGTATTTTTAGTTCACATTTTACAAAAACTCCATTCCAAATGGTAAAGAATTAAATGTAGGAGGTCAAGCTTTAAAACATATGAAGATAACGTTAGCAAGATAGTAGAATAAGTGGTAAGAGATCCCCCACTCACACCCTCGCTCAGCAATAATAGTTTGACAGCCATCCACAGACAAAAGTACCTTTGAGAAAGCTTTGGGATCCAGGTAGGAGCTGGTGAAATGCTGGTGGAGCCTAAGGCCAAAGATGGCTCTTTTGAGAAGACAGGCATGCCCAGGTGTCAGACTTGCCAACTGTGGCCCCATCTAGGAGACCCCCAAAGCACCTCATCCCCCCGCAGATTCAACTCCAGTCTTGTTTGGCCTTGGCCTTACCATTCACACCACCCAACAAAGGACCTGGTTGGACTCATGCCCTCTTATAACTTGGGCAACAGGCCTACCACACATTCTATCTGAGCTGCAGAACCTTTGGTGGTTCCACCCAGAGATCGTCTGAGAGACATGCACATCCATGCCCCTAGAGGCAGGCCTGCCAACCTCAGTCCATCTATAGATCCATAAGTAGCCCTGTAAACTGGCTCCAGCCTCTCCCAACCAAAGTCCAGGAGTGATCCCTCCCACCTCCAGGGACCTGGAGAGATCCATGCTGTCCAAGCTCCTAAAAGCAAGCCTGTGATTTGGTTTCAACCCCACTCATATGCACTCTGGGGCCAGTACAGCCTGCCCAGAGACACATCTAGTGAACCAGCAGAAGCCCTTCCAGGGATCCAGGGGGAGCCCATACTCATCCATGCACCAGGAAACAGGCCCCCTGTGTGCGGGCCCTGAAATGGATCCTTGTCTCAGCACCAGTCCTACAGACTGGTTCTGGATGTAGTCCTGTCCACCCAGGGATCAGACAGGATCCATATGTGCCTGAGCCCCTCGTAACAAGACCACCAAACACGGACCCCACCACATATCCAACAATAGTCACGTAAACCAACTCCAACAACACTCAACTGTGGCCCGGAAGATAATATCATCAGCCCAGGGATGCAACAGGTCTTTTATCTGCCAAAAACAGTCTATAAAGACTAGAAAAGAGTTTGCTCCCTCAGATGTACATATACAATGCAAGACTACCCAGGTTGCAAAGAATCAGACGTGACGCCACCAAAAGAAACGAATCTCCAGTGACCAACCCCAAAGACATGGCGATGTATGAAATGCCTGAAAAAGATTCAGAATAACTGCTTTTTTAAAGCTCAGTGAGATTCAGGAGAACACACATAGACAACTAAATAAAATTGGGACCAAAAAAAGCATAAACAACATGAGAATTTTACTCAAGAAATAAGAACGATAGGGGCACCTGGGTGGCTCAGTTGGTTGAGCATCTGACTTCAGCTCAGGTCATGATCTCACAGTTCATAGGTTCGAGCCCCATGTCGGGCTCTGTGCTGACAGCTGGGAGCCTGGAGCCTGCTTTGGATTCTGTGTCTTCCTCTCTCTCTGCTCCTCCCCTACTCGTACTCTATTTCTCTGGCTTTCAAAAAGAAATTTTTGAAATTAAAATTTTAAAATTTTAAAAAGAAATTGAAACCATAAAAAAAAAAAACCCAAAACTTCTGGAGCTGAAGAACATAATGACAGAACTGAAAGATTCAATAAAGACTTTAGTAGTAGACCCAATGTTTTAGAAGGAAGAATCAGCAAACTCAAGAACAGGTCATTTTTGAAATTAGCTATTTAAAGGAACAAAAAGAAAAAAATACTGAAAAAGATGAAAGAAAACATATGGGATACCATGAAAAAAGAATGTACACATTATGGGAGTTCCAGAAGGAGAAGAGAGAAGAGCAGAAAGCTTATTTAAAGAAATAATGACTGAAAACTTCTCAAATCTTGGGAGAAATTTGGACATACAGATCCATGAAGCTCAAAGGAACCCAAGCAGATCCACTAAAAGAAAACTGTTGGATCTTTTAAACAAATTCAGAAAAGTTGCATGATGCAAAATCAGCATACAAAAATTTGTTGCATTTCAGTACACTAACAATAAGCTATCTGAAAAGAAATTAAGAAAATCTCATTTACAATAGCATAAAAACAATAAAATATTAGGAATAAATTTAATCAATGAAACAAAAGATCTGTACACTGAAATCTATCACAACTTGATAACAAAAATTGAAAAAGACACAAATAAATGGAAAGCTATTCCATGCTCATGGATTGGAAGAATGAATATTCTTAAGATGTCCACATGACCCACAGCTATCTACAGATTCAGTGCAATTCCTAGAAAAATTCCCATGCCATTTTTCATAGAAATATCAAAAACCATCCTAAAATTCACATGAAACCACAAGAGAGCCTGAATAGTCAAAGAATCTTTTTTTTTTCCTAGGAGAGAGAGAGAGAGAGAGACAGCGTGAGCAGGGGAGGATCAGAGAGAGAGGGAGATACAGACTCTGAAATAGGCTCCAGGCTCAGAGCTGGCAGTCAGCACAGAGCCCGACGCAGGGCTCGAACCCACGAACCGCGAGATCATGACCTCAGCGAAAGTCGGACGCTTAACTTACTAAGCCACCCAGACACCCCATGAATAGTCAAAGAATCTTGAGAAAGAAGACCAAAACTGGAAGCATTATACTTTCCAGATTTCAAGCTATACTACAAAACTATAATAACCAAAACAGCATGGTACTGGCATAACAATAGACACATAGACCAATAGAACAGCATAGAGAACCCAGAAATAAACCCATGCATATATGGACAACTAATCTCTGACAATGGTACCAAGAACACACAATGAGGAAAGGATAGTTTCTTCAATAAATGATACTGGGAAAATGAAATATCCACAGACAAAAGGATAAAATGGGACCCTTATACTGCAACAAAAGTCAACTCAAAATGAATTAAAGACTTAAATGTAAGACCTAAAGTTATAGTCCTAGAAGAAAACATAGGGGGAAATCTTCATGGCATTAGTCTTAGCAATGATTTCTTGGACATGATACCAGAAGTACAAGCAACAAAAGAAAAAATAGAGAAGTGGGATCTCATCAAACTAAAAAGCTTCTGTGTAGCTAAGGAAATAATTAACAGAGTGAAAAAGTCAACCTACAGAGTGGGAGAAAATACTTGCGAAACATACATCTGATAAATGAATAGCCAGCATGTAAGGGAACTCATACAATTCAATAGCAAAACAACAAGTAACAACAATCTAAAAATGGGCAAAACACTTGAATACACATCTCTCCAAAGAAGACATGCAAATGGCCAATGAAAAGATGTGCAGAATCCCTAATCATCAAGGGAATTCAAATCAAAGCCACAATGAGATACTGTCCCACACCTGTTAGAATGGCTACTGTCAGAAAGATGAAAGATAGAACAAGTGTTAGGATGTGGAGAAAAGGGAATCCTCGCACACTGTTGGTGGAAATGTGAATTGGTATAGCCACTGTGGGAAACATTATGGAGGTTCCTCAAAAAAATTAATAAAAATGGAACTACTATATGATCCAGCAATCCTGCTTCTGCATATATATCCTCAGGAAATGAAATCAGTATCTTGAAGAGATGTCTGCATTGCCATGTTTACTTCAGCAATATTTGCAAGAACCGAGAGATGGAAAGAACCGAAGTGTCGATTTGTGATATGTTTGAGCCTGGAGGACATTATGCTAAGTGCAACAAGCCAGACACAGAAAGACAAAAACTGTATCATCTCACTTATACATGGAATCGGAAAAAAGCAAACCCACGGAAGCAGAGAATAGAATAGTGGTTGCCAGGGGATAGGGCTGGGGGAGATGGAGAAATGTTGGTCAAAAGTTAGAAACTTTCCTTTATAAGATGAATAAATTGTGGGGATCTAATGTACAGTATAGTAACGATAGTTAATAATACTGGCTTGTATATTTGAAATTTGCTAGGAAACTGGATGTTATGTGTTCTCACCGCACACACACAGAAAAATGGTAACTATTGGACGTAATAGATGTTTTACTTAACTTGATGGTGGTAATTATTTCATAATGTATACATATGTCAAATCATCATATTATACACTTGAAATATATATAATTCTTATTTGGCAACTTTACCATAATAAAGCTGGAAAAATAAAAATAATAAAAACATGTAGAAGGAAACATGGGAGACTATTTTTATGACCCTAGGGAAGGTAAGGATTTGTTGAAATCACACACACACACACACACACACACACACACCATAAAATAAAACACTGAAAAATTCAGCTCTCTTAATGCTGATTACTTTTGATCATCAAAACAGCCATGATAAAGAAAGTGAAAAAGTAAGACATAAACTAAAACCTATCTTTATTAGTATCCAAGATATGTAATGAACTACAAAATCAATGACAAAAACAAAAAGAAATAACATTTTTTAAATGAGCACAAACCAGATACTCCACAAAAGAGAGAGTGAGCGTGTCCACGAATCATGGAAACTCACTGAACCTCGTTAATAATCATGGAAATGCAAATTAAGCTCAAAATGAGATAGCATTTTATCCCCGCTATATGAGCAAAAATTTAAAAGTCCAGGGGCACCTGGATGCCTCAATTGGTTAAGCATCCAACTCTTAATTTTGTCTCAGGTCATGATCTTACGATCATGGAATTGAGCCCCTGCTTGGAAATCTCTCTCTCTCTCAAAATCAATAAATAATTTAAAAATAAAAATAATTTAAAAAACCCAAAGACATGTATAAGAGGGTTCATAAACAAGAAAATTTGTAAACAAGTCAAATGTCCATCAAAAGTAAAATGGACAAATTGTGAAATCTTCACACACCAAAACATCATACCGTGGTGGAAATGTATGACTGCAACCAAATCATCAGCAGATTTGCAGCGTACAAATGTAATGTTGGGGTTTTTCTTTAATGAGTTGTATAATGACTATACATATAGTGTGATGTCATTATTTATGAAGCTCAAAAGCAAAACTATAGATTCTTTAGAGGTTATACGTATGGTAGGATTCCTATAAAAAAGAAAGAACAAAGGAATGTTAAAAACAAAACTTAGAATAGTAACATGGGGCTGTCATTGGGGAAGGGCATTGGAAAAGAATTCACAGGTAGCATCAAAACTTAAGGATGGAGCACCTGGGTGGCTCAGTCAGTTAAGCGCCCGACTTCAGCTCAGATCATGATCTCAGGACTTGTGAGTTTGAGCCCCACAATGGGCTCTTTGCTGACAGCTTAGAGCCTGGAGCCTGCTTCGAATTCTGTGTCTGTCTCTCTGCCCCACCCCCCGCCTCCTCTCTCTCTCAAATATAAACGTTTAAAAAGTTATACAAAAATAACTCAAAGATATTAGTCCTCTTCTAGTTTTTAAATTAGGTAGTAGGTTCAGAGGTATTCATTATTCATTTTGTTATCATTATTCCTAACTTACATATAAGTTACATGTATTTTTAAATGCAGTAGATAAATGAAA
>JAESUZ010003015.1:0-20103 GCA_017311185.1 Proteles cristata cristata
GAGAGAGAGAGAGAGAGAGACAGCGAGAGCAGGGGAGGGTCAGAGAGAGAGGGAGTCACAGACTGAAACAGGCTCCAGGCTCTGAGCTGGCAGTCAGCACAGAGCCCGACGCGGGGCTCGAACCCACGAACTGTGGGATCATGACCCAAGCGAAAGTCGGATGCTCAACCGACTAAGCCACCCAGGCGCCCCAGCATTTTTAAAAATTAATTTGTTGGCCATTTGTATATCTTCTTTGGAGAATTGTCCATTCTAATCCTTAGCCTGGTTTTTAAAATTATTTGCCTTTTTGTTGTTGAGTTCTAGAAGTTCTTTTAAATAAACAGAACTACCCTATGATCTATCAATTGTACCACTGGGTATTTACCAAAAGGATACAAAAATACTAATTAAAAGGGATACATGCACCTTGATGTATTTAGCAGCATTATCAACAATTTATGGAATTGTTGGAATTATGGAAACAGCCCAAGTGTTCATCAACTGATGAGTGAATAAAGAAGATGTGGCGCGCACATGCGCGCGCGCGCGCACACGCACGCACACACACACACACACAGGAAAATACTCAGCCATCAAAAAGAATGAAATCTTGCTGTTTGCAACCACATGGATGGAGCTAAGCAAAATAAATCAGTCAGAGAAAGCTAAGTACCATATGATTTCACTATGTGGAATTTAAGAAACAAACAAACAAAGAAGATCATAGGGGAAAAAGAGGCAAACCAAAAAACATCTCTTAAGTATACAGAACAAACTGAGGGTTACCATAAGAGAGATGGGTGGGGCGTGGGTGAAATAGGTGATGGAAATTAAGGAGGGCACCTGTTGTGGTGAGCACCAGGTGTTGTATGTAAGTGCTGAATCACTAAATTCGATTCCTGAAACTAGTATCACATTGTGTGTTAACTAACTGGAGTTTAAATGTTTATTTTTTTAATGTCCCTTTATTTTTGAGAGAGAAAGAGAGGCACAGAATCTGAAGCAGGCTTCAGGCTCTGAGCTGTCAGCACAGAGCCCAACACAGGGCTCAAACTCATAAACTGTGAGATAATAACCTGAGCCAAAGTCAGATGCTTTACCAGCTAAGCCACCCAAGCACCCCAACTAACTGGAATTTAAATAAAACCCTGAAAAATCAATTCTGTATATTAACATCAGATGTGTTTTGCAGATATTATCTCCCATTTCATAGGTTGCCTTTTTACTCTGCTGTTTGCTTTGATGCTCAGAAGGTTTAAAGTTTGATGTAGTCCCATGTCTGTTTTGCTTTCCTTGCCTGCGCTTTTGTTCTGTTCTAGAAATCATTGCCCAAGGTGCCTGGGTGGCTCAGTTCATTAAGCATCTGACTCTTGATTTCAGCTCAGGTCATGATCTCATGGTTGTGAGACCAAGCCCTGCTTTGGGCTTTGCACTGAGATTCTCTCTCTCTTTAGCACTCTCTCTCTCTCTGCCACCCCCCCTACTCTCACCTGTGCGCTCTTTTTCTCAAATAATAAGAAGAAATCATTGCCCTCAGCAATGTCATGAAGGTTGTTCTCTGTTTTCTTCCCAGAGTTTTATGGTCTTAGGTCTTAGTTTTGGATCTTTAATTAATTTTGAATGACTTTTTGTAAATGGTATAAGATAAAGGTCCAGCCTCATTCTTTTGCACAAGGGTATCAGTTTCCCAGCACCATTTGTTGAAGGGCTTGTCCTTTCCTGACTGTGTGATCTTGGCACTGTGGTCAGAAATCATGTAGTCATGATACAGGGTTTATTTCCGGACTCTTTTTATCTTTCATTGGTCAGTATATATGTCTTTATGCCAGCACCACACCGTCTGAGAACTGTTGCTTTGTAGTATGTTTTGAAATCAGGAAGTGTGAAGCCTCTAACTTTGTTTTGGCTCTTCAGGGTCCCTTGAAATTCCATGAGTTTTAGGATTTTTTTCTTCTTCAAAAGACGACACTGAGATTTTCAGAGGGATTGCATTGAATCTTTAGATTGATTTAAGTAGTATGGACATTTTTTTTTTTTTTTGCAAATAGTTTATTGTCAAATTAGTTTCCACATAACACCCAGTGCTCATCCCCACAAGTGCCCTCCTCCATGCCCACCCCTCCTCCCCCCCACATCCGCCAGTCCTCAGTTTTTGTCAGCATTCAAGAGTCTCTCATGGTTTGCCTCTCCCCTTCCCCCACCATTTCTGCCCTTCTTCTCCCCCTTGGTCCTCTGTTAAGTTCCTCCTAATCCTCCTATACGTGCACACATATGATATTTGTCCTTCTCTGCCTGACTTATTTCGCTCAGCATAACACCCTCAAGGTCCATCCATGTTGCTACACATGGCCAGATTTCATTGTTTCTCATTGCCATGTAGTATTCCATGGTATAGATAAACCACATCTTCTTGATCCATTCATCTGTTGATGGACACTTAGGCTCTTTCCAGGTTTTAGCTATTGTGGAGAATGCTGCTATGAACATTGGGGTACATGTGCTCCTATGCCTCAGCATTTTGGTATCCCTTGGGTCAATTCCTAGCAGTGCTATTGCTGGGTCATAGGGGAGTTCTATTGTTAGTTTCCTGAGGAACCTCCACACTGTTTTCCAGAGGGCTGTACCAGTTTACATTCCCACCAACAGTGTAGAGTTTCCTCGCCAGCATCTAGAGTTCTCTGATTTGCTCATTTTAGCCACTCTGACTGGCATGAGGTGGTATCTCAGTGTGGTTTTGATTTGTATTTCCCTGATGAGGAGGGATGCTGAGCATCATTGTAATGTTCTGATTTTTAAAAGGGAAGACATGTTCATCTCTTCGTGGAGGAAGTCCTTTGCACTGGGACTCCTCAGAGGCTTTAGTCAGAAGTGCATAGCTGTTCCCGGATGGTCATTGTGGCCACCAAACCGTCCCCTGCTGACTGGAACAGATCAGCTGTCACCAGGTTGAGAAATGCTGTATAGGAAGCCATGTAAATATACGTGGATAATCTTCAGTCCTTGAAAAAAAAAAAACAATATGTGTGGAGGTGTGGGTGAGGGAGGGGAGAGACTCCCCCTCGATTCTGCCTGTGGGCTTGGTGTGCCCATGACAGGGGGACTCTTCAGTATGGAACAGGCAAACCGTGCTGAGCTGCTCCCTTCATCTGGCTCTGGGTTTGTGGATGGAAGCGGGCAGACGGACTGAGAAAGGTCAGGGCAGCAGGGGGCCCCTGGGCTCCCTCCCTCTGCTCCAGGCACGTGCCGGTGAAACTGCCTGTCTCCCTCAGATTCGGTGAGCCTTGCCTATCAGCGGGTCCAGAAAGTAGACTGCACCTCTCTGAGGCCTGTCCTCATTCTGGGGCCTTTACTGGATGTGGTGAAGGAGATGCTGGTGAACGAGGCGCCCAGCAAGTTCTGCAGATGCCCCCTTGGTAAGCGGCGCCCTCTGTGCCTACTGGGCTATGTTCACCTGTCAACTGGGGCTGGGTCCCATGGTGTTCCTGAGCCCTCCCGACTTGGGTCACGTAGTGTGGCTTCCGGATCTCTCTCTGGAAGTAAGGATGGCAAGACGGCTCTTCTGCACAGTGTCCTTGCCCAGAATGTGCCGGGACAGCTCACCACGCCAGGGGGCATCCTCATTCCCGTGTCTGTGCTTTGCAGAGGTGATGAAGGCCTCCCAGCAGGCCATCGAGCGGGGCGTCAAAGACTGCCTGTTTGTCGACTACAAGCGGAGGAGTGGCCATTTTGACGTGACCACAGTGGCTTCCATTAAGGAGATCACAGAAAAGGTACCTGTTGCCTCAGACCAAGGCTTAGGGTGTGAGCGTTTGGGCTTAGATGCCCTGTGCCTTTGGATCTCTGCCCTGTGTGTTTCTTGGGCCTTCAGTGAGCTTGTCTCTTGCCTGTGTCCCTTTAGTCCGAGTCGTCCTCCTCAAGGGTTGCCCCCACTGCTTTTGTGTCACCAACAGGATGCCAGTCCCTGCATACATGTCACCTCTGTCCCTCTGAGGGGGTCTGATGAGAGATTTGAACTCTAGGAAAGTCCCACACGGGGGATTCTACAACAGGGCCTGCATCTGCTCTGCTTGTGGGTAGACTTTTATGTGTGTCTTATTCTGGGGACAGGGCGCCCGGCCTCCATCAGGGGCCCTGCTCCTGAAAGGGTTAAGAGCCATGTCTGTGTGTCTTTAAGGCTCTTGAAGGTACTGGGGCCCTTTTGCCAGGCAGCATGAGGAGAAGTGGGGAATTCTGGAAGGTATATTAGAAAAGCAGCTGTTGAGGGCGTGGGTACTCCTTGGTGTCCTCCTCACTGAATGAAGGGGTGCCGCAGGAAGTTAGAAAGCTGGTCAGCGTTGGGCTCCTCACTGCAGCTTTTGGGCATCGGGGAGAGCCACATGCAGAGGGCCCGTGGTCTGTCTTTGGCTCACACTCCTCCTGGAGGCTTGGGACCCCGGGATGCATTTTGGTTACAGCCACTCAAAGACATGCACTCCCCTTCTCCTCGTCTTCATTTGCTCAGTCTGGCAGAAGTGACGCTTCTGAGGCCTGGCTGGGATTGGGCTTTAGGAAGTTCCCTGTATCTGGCAGAGGAAGGAAAGGAAGTTCAGAGGCAGGCTGTCCAGACCCCATTCTGCCCTGGCTCCTAGCCTTGACCACTATCAGAGTTGACAGCTTGTGGGGAGAGATTTCCTGGGGTAAAGCTTACCATCGTTTTTCCTATGTGGTCTTCGTGGAAGACTGGTCATGCTACTTGGCTCATGTAAGACCTTCGTGTTGGTTTGTGAAGCGAGGGAGAGCAGTATGGGAGAGGTGGGACCCAGCAGCGGCAGAGAAAGGCGGGAGATGTCCTCAGAAGGTTGTCCGTGTTTCTGGGGCCCAGCCCCCCCAACCCCTGCCTGTCCCCAGGCACTTCCTCTTCCCCCTTCCCCTCTCAGAACCGGCACTGTCTCCTGGACATCGCCCCCCACGCCATCGAGCGGCTGCACCACATGCACATCTATCCCATTGTCCTCTTCATCCACTACAAGAGCGCCAAACACATCAAGTAGGTGACCGGCTAACCGGGGCCTGGTGGGGGCCTTGCTGGGGATGGTGCTAGCGGGTGTTCGAGCCGGGCATGGCGGGGCTAACCAAGCACAGCCCCCCTCCCACCACCCTTTGCTCTCTCTGGTTGCTGCCACACTTCCTGGAGCGTGCACAGCTTTGTCTGCACGTCCCGCCCCTCTTTGCCTTTCTCCTGCCTCTCAGCTTGGTGCTCACAGGGACACGGCGACGAGGTGACCCGGGCTGGGCTGGGTATGGGCCTGCTAGGAGCTGGCTTGGACTGTGGATGAGCCTTTGTTTTCACTGAGCTTAAGTTTCCACACTGCTTGGGTTGACAGCTCATCAAGCCCCCCCTTCATTTTGCCTTTCTGTGCTTCCAAACTTCTGGTTCCGGTACCCGGGGGCCAGCTGCGGGGGTCTGCACTCTGTATGCCCGCACTGGGGTGCCCACCTTCCCCCCACTGCCCAGAGCTCACCATGGGGCCTGCGGGCCATCTCTGTGCTTTACCAGAGGAGCACCTGGGGCCCCGGTGACGGAAGCCCTGTGGCTCTGGAGGGAGGGGGGCTTGGGGAGGCAGGAGGCTCAGCCTGCTTCTCTGGATGTCTGACAGGGAGCAGAGAGACCCCATCTACCTGAAGGACAAGGTGACTCAGAGGCATTCCAAAGAGCAGTTCGAGACGGCTCAGAAGATCGAGCAGGAGTACAGTAGATACTTCACAGGTAGGTGTGGTCTGGCCTTGTCCACCCACATCGTTACCCAAGTAGCAGCAAGTCCGTCTCACTGCAAGTGCCGAGTGGTAGAGCTGCATGTTTCAGGTGGGGGCCGTGGCCACCTGCCCTTCACACCCTCCTAGGCGCTCCGTTCTTGCCATATGGTTTGGTGAAGAAAAATCTGCACTCTTACCAGGTTGATCTTTGAAGCTCAGTAAACCAAAAGAGGCATTTCACTTTGTGGCTTTCAGCCTCTGATAAAATCAGTCGTTTGTAGCGACGTTAACGCTGGGTCACAGAGGCAAGGACAGTGATTTTATTTTTTTAATTTTTATTATATTTTTTAATAGCTTATTGTCAACTTGGTTTCCATATAACACCCAGTGCTCATCCCCACAAGTGCCCTCCTCCATGCCCATCTCCCCCCTTGCTATCTCCCCCCTCCCCGTCGACCCTCAGTTTGTTCTCAGCATTCAAGAATCTCTCATGGTTTGCCTCCCTCCCTCTCAACTTTTTTTTCCCCTTTCCCTCCTGCATGGTCCTCTGTTAAGTTTCTCGTGCTCCACGTATGAGGACAGTGATTTTAATTCACGTGTAGGGACCATTGTGATCTAGTATTGTGCTTCTCATGCAAAACAGTTGGTCTCAAAAACCAACTTTGGAGTTTCTATGTATGTGTATGCGAATTTCAGTCTCCAATCCGTCACAAACCAGTATTTAGTCAAATGCCTTAGTAATTACTAGAGAAATGAAAATGTAAAACTCCAAAATTTAGAAGCTTTGATTCTCTTCTCGTAGTTTCAACAGACATAAAATCACTCTTCCTACATTTCCACAGCAGTTTCTAAATGCTCCCTGTCTGTTTCTGTCCATACCCTGTGGGAAGCGGCCGGGGCCTGTTTTGTCTCACGGCACTGTTCCGTGGAGCACCCCCAGAGCTCTGGGCTAGTGTCTGCCGCACCTACAGTGTCGAAAGTCTGCAGGGCAGGGCTGGGCCATAGTTGGGGACGCATTGTCATCTTGCCTGCGAGTCTTCACTGGCCTATGGGGATGCCCCGGCTCCCTAGACCCGTTCTTGTTTCTGGAGAATCCTGCTGTTGATGGAGCCATCACAACACAGCCCCAACCTCCTTCCCGTGTGCCAAACCCCACACTGCAAGACTAGGCAAACCCCACCAGGGCCTGGGGTGGGAGCGTGCAGCGGATGTGAGCAGCCAAATCCTGGCCATCCCTGTTACAGGGGCCCACGAAGCCTGGCAGAAAAAAATTTTTTTTAAGTTTATTTATTTTGAGAGAGACAGTGTGAGTTGGGGAGGAGCAGAGAGGGAGGGAGGGAGAGAGAATCCCAAGCAGGCTCCGCGCTGACAGCGCGGGCTCGAACAAGGCTCGAACCCACGAAACCGTGAGATCGTGACCTGAGCCGAAACCGAGAGAGTTGGACGCTTAACCAGCTGAGCCACCCAGGCGCCCCTAACCTGGCAAAATTTGACATCAACTTTCGTTTGAGTCTGCATTTTCAGCATCCTACTCAACAGCTGAGCAGAGGGACAGATTAAAAAAAAAAACAAAAAAAACAAAGTTATTTGCACTCATCT
This sequence comes from Proteles cristata cristata, assembly GCA_017311185.1. Taxonomy (NCBI): domain Eukaryota; kingdom Metazoa; phylum Chordata; class Mammalia; order Carnivora; family Hyaenidae; genus Proteles; species Proteles cristata. Next base: position 7,315 of record JAESUZ010003015.1, read on the forward strand.
CTTTTCTTTCTCTTCCCCAATTTCTTGCTGAAGGAAGAGAGTGAGGAAGGAAAGCTAAGCAGCTCCAAACAGGCAAAAAACCAGAAAGAGTAAAAGATGTGTTTATTTGCCTCAAGCCTGGGGGTCTTACTCTGAACTCAGTGGTGTGTTTGGGGGCTCTCTTGCAGGGGTCATCCAGGGAGGAGCCCTGTCGAGCATTTGCACTCAGATCTTGGCAGCGGTCAATCAAGAACAAAACAAAGTCCTGTGGATTCCGGCCTGCCCGCTGTAGAGGGACGCCATGCCAGAAGTCGCTGCAGCTTGTCTGCTGGTGTTACCGTCTGGCCCAGCTCCTCAGTGACCGACAGTACAAGTCTATCTGTATATAAACACGGAGGGGAAGGACCGTGCATATGGGCTCCGGAAGCACGTCCTCTGTAGACCGAGGGCCACTGAACAGGATCCAGGCCCCGGCCCGCGGACTGCCTTCCTCTCACACATGTGCTTTAAGACGAAGTAAAAAACACAAAAGACATTCGATAGAGGGGTTCGACACCACCCTTTCTTTAGCCAGCCGATCAGAGATGCTGCAAAGACAACCTTTCAGATCACACGTTTACAAGCCTTTTCTAAGTATTGGTTGCTTATGTTTACTTGAACGGCTCCATATTGTCGGTGCCCAGCCCTGTCCCTCTGTCAGCCACCCCCGTGTTGCTTTGGTGTTGGGTGTCGTTCCTGCTTTCTGCAAAATGACTCCGGAACCTCGCTGGGGAGCGCTTTTGCTCCGGGAGGTTCCTTTCGGTGGGACCAGAGCTTCCATACACTTCCCGCCCCACGATGGCACCTCTCCTGGAAGGGCCATGGTGACTGCGGAGGCTTAGCCGCTCTGGTGGCAGGACCAGTGCCTTCGTAGGGCCAAGTTGCCGGCAGCCGTGTTCTACCCTCATGTGCCAGGAAGGCCACTTGAGCGTCTTTTGCAAACTCGTTGCTAGGGCTTTCTGTCCTACCTTCCATGTTCTCTCATTTCTTTTCCGTCTGTGATTGTTGCGTCCGCCTTCTCCCTGGGGTCATCACCGCACCGTACTTCCGGGCAGGGTGTTAATTAACCGAGGGCTGGTGCATGCCACTGGGTCCTCTTACGCTTCTGTAAATTATGACTGCTTTATCAGTGCAATTTTGGCAGGGTAACTCTTAAACGCCGTAGGCTGGGGCAGGTGCAGCAGCCGTCTCTGATGTGAAGACACTTGTGCTTCAGACTTTGAACCGAGAGCGCTTAGGGGAAGCGTGATGCTGAGTGTCCTCACTGTCAGACCTCTAGAGAGCGGCTGGGGACCTTCTTAGTCTCGGTGACAGCGCTCCAGCATAAACACTACCCCACGAGAACGTCTTTGGGGTTTTGTTTTGGTTGGGTTTTTGTTTTTGTTTCTGTTTTGTTTTGTTATTATTATTATTTTTTTTTTTTTTTTGCACTTCTGACGCTGGATGCCTCCGGCCGAGGATTTGATGTGGTCCCTCCTTAAACTGTGCGTCCTGTTAATAATAGGTACTGTACTGGGCTCCATGGAGGTGTCACTGGGGTAGGACCTATATTTTAATACCGTTCCTAACATTTCATTTTACTAGCAAGGAATCTTTGATTTCATTTTATCCTTTGTAATTCTAGACACTAGATTGTAGACTAGCCAAACTGACATTTAAAAAAAAAAAAAAGGGATATATTTTCTTGCACAGTCGTTCAAAAAGAGACACGTGTCAGCCCTCAGTGCTGCTCTTCGCTTCACAGGTACGCGTCTTCTTCTAGCGCAGACAAGCGGGGCAGGCGGGCTGTCTGTGGCCCGCCCGGAGCCCCCTGGCCGCCTCTCTGAGTCGCAGCCAGAGCGGGACTGCGATGGTACAGTGTGCACAGGTACCGTTCTGACAGACTGGGATTTTCTGTACTAAAACCTTACTTTGTATCAAAAGTTAAACAGACTTTAGTACAATAAATAAAGGTCAATTTCTGTAACTTGTTGAAACGAAGGTACCTGTTTTATAAATCGGTTTTCCGCCGCCTCCCCATCCCTCAGCTCTCCGCACGTAGCCAGAATTGGCTGATGCGCGAGGTTTGCTCGCACATCCCGGTGATACTCAGGACCAGCTGCCGCGCCCTCAGCTGCTTGCATTCAGGACTTCGAAGAGCAAACGGGATTTGAAGGACACTGGGACCCCCTGAGGTTCTTGGCAAGGGTCCCATCTGCGGGATGGGGAGAGGCCCAGGTCAGGCCCCCCAGGCTGCAGAAGGCCGTGCCTGGTATGGGGGCTGCATTGTGATATGGCCCGGCATTGTGGTACCACGTAGGGCTCTCTGAAATTCCGGAGTGCAGGAAGCCCGGACTGGCCACATTAAATGTCCCAAGGTCGGGATCAGAGCAGAGCCCTCACCTCTGCTCTTTTTGCCTGGAGGAGTTTGGGGGCAAATTGTTGTGGAAAGGCCTCATGGTGCTGCAGTGACCTGGCCAGCAGGGGCTGACGTGGTGTTAGTACCTCCTTGGTCCTTTCTTGCTGGGTGAAGTTCGATTGTGGACCTGTAGTCCTGGCCCCACCAGTGGCCACAAGAGTCACAAGGCTGTGTGGACTGTGGTGGCTGAGGTGTGGGGGTGGGGCTGGTGCACTGGCCCGGGGCCCAGGACGCATCCTCCTTTGTTCCCGTGCACTCAGCCACTGGGCAGGCAGGGCCAGTGGGGACTGAGAGTGGCAGCTGCTGCACAGACTGGATCACCCACCTGGCAAAGGGGGGCGGCGGCCACTTGTTTTTGGAATGGGTCTTTTAGACTTTTCTGTATTTTCCAAATCTCCTGTAGGAAATGTGATTTTATGTTCTGATTACAAGAAAGAAACTACCATGGCTTTTAATAAACAATGGAGACCGCTGAGTCGACGAGATCCTGGATGCTGCGAAGCACCGCCGAGAGGATTTGTGCTCGTCTCTAAGCCATGCCAAGACTGGGGCAGAGGGGAAGGGTGCAGAGGCAGATGGGGCTCTGCCCCGAGGAAGTGTCTGTCTCATGCAGGCTCAGATCCTTCAGGAAAGGCCAGGCAGAGCTGACTTTCATCCAGCCATGAGGCCTTGGACACATCACACTCGTGGCCTCTGCATCTGGGCCTTCAAAGCCAGCGCAGACCACTTCATCTCTAAGGCGTCTTCCCATGCCCACCTCTGGGGTAGGAGTGTGAAGTGGGGCTTCAGCAGAACCTCAGCTCCGGGGAGCCTTTTCGGAGGCCAGAGGAGCCCCTCGACATCTCGTGCCTAGGAGTGGAAACCAATGGGGTCTGGACTAGGAGCCAAGCTCTGGCCCAGAGTCTAGGGCTTCTCCTTGGCTGGAACAAAGGGTCTGGTGCAAGGAAGCCGACCTGCTGACCGCCTTGGATGGACAGGGCAGAGGCCACCTGGGTCAAACACCAGGGGTGGAAACAAACACAAGGAAGTGCGAGGCAGGCCTTGAAGCAAACCTATGCCCCCAGGGAGCGTGCAGCTGGCAGCAGAGGGCCGATCCTCTCAAAGGGCATGCGACAGCACTGCCCCCTGCTACCGGTGTTCAAACTTGCAGATTTCATTTGTCTGTACCCTCACTGGCTCGTACCTGCCCGAACATGGTCTCTGGCCTCTTGATGTCTCCCCCTGAAGTTCTCTTTACTATTATGCATATATATGTGTATATATATGTATACACACACACATATATATACACACATATATAATTTTACATTTTATTTTTATATTATATATTACATATTTTAAATTATATTTTATATTATGTATATAAAATGCACAGGGTCTATCCATCAGGAAGAGCTAACAATTATGTCTACACACCTAATTCGGGAGCACCCAAATACATAAAACAATCACAAACATAAACAATGTTATGGATAAGAATGTGCTAATTGCAGGGGACTTTAATACCCCACTTATAACAATGGATAGATCAACTAGACAGAAAGTCACTAAAGAAACAATGGACCTGAACGACACATTGGACCAGATGGATCTTAGAACTCTACATCCCAAGGCCATAGAATTCACCAGTCGGGCCTGCGGCCGGCAGCAGCACCTTCTGTACACCAGACCTTGCTGTCTGGCAGAAATGTGGTGGGTGGGCTTGGGCTGCTGCTGTTTGTGTGCTTGCTACAGCCATCATCTGGATTTTGCCAGCGAGTCAGAGCAAGACATTCTGTGGGGCGGAATGCTGATTTCTCAAGGTGATATGGAGGGCAGGAAGCTTGTCAGCTCACATCAGGACAAGCCTACTAGGAGTGAGAATGTGAGCAGGACCCCTAGAGGCACTGCTCTTAGCGAAGCCACGTGAAGGGAGAGATTCTGGTGCTTAGCAACCCCTCCTGTTTCTGTTTTGAGTCCCTGCCCCAAACCAGACTCGTTGCCCTTGAAGTCTGGTGCCAGCTCTTGTGCCGATACCTCTCCCCTGCTTTCTTGAGAATTTCCTGGGGATTTTCATCATTTCTTTCTCGGGCTCTCCTCTCTGTTGATGGATCTCCTGTTTCTAGTGCCTCTTGTGAGGAGAAAGGGTCAATATTGAAATTCCAATACCAGATATTGGAATGTGGAGGGTGACTTGGTTTACCTTCTCCTGACACTCTTTTAGAAGAGTTCTGGATTGAAAAGAAAAAAAAAAAAAAAAAAAGAGTTCTGAATTAAGAAACAAGTAGCCAAGTCCGTATTCACCATTGTCTACAATGGGATGTTGTCTACGTTGGTACGCATGGGACAGGAGGCCTGGGAGACAGCACCTTGATGCCAAGAGCCCAAACGAGAAGGAACTGCATCGACAACTGCCGTGGGGCTTCGGTTATTTGTGTGTTGGCCATACTCAACCAAGTACTTCCATTTCTGATCCCGTCAGCATCATTTTGTCATTTTGCTCCTCTTTCACAGAGTCACTCAACTTTGTCAGTCCCTTCTAGTGAGTTCTCATCCTTGCTGTTTTTTTTTTTAATGTTTTATTTATTTCTAGGAGAGAGAGAGAGAGAGAGAGACAGCATGAGCAGGGAGGGTCAGAGAGAGAGGGAGTCACAGACTGAACAGGCTCCAGGCTCTGAGCTGGCAGTCAGCACAGAGCCCGACGCGGGGCTCGAACCCACGAACCGCGAGATCATGACCTAAGCGAAAAGTGGGATGCTTAACCTACTAAGCCACCCAGGCGCCCCTCACCCTTGCTATCTTGCTTTTAATTTCCAAGAACTCTATTTTCTGAATGCTCTTTTGTTTATTTTTTTAATATTTACTTTTGGGAGCGTGCAAGCAGGGGAGGAGCAGAGACAGGGGGGCTGGGGAGCCAAAGCAGGCTCTGCACTGACAGGTTGACAGCAGCGAGCCCACTGTGGGACTTGAACTCACGAACCGTGTGACCATGACCTGAGTTGAAGTCAGATGCTCGACTGACTGAACTACCCAGGTGCCCCTGAACGTTCTTCTTTATGTCATTCTGTGTTTGTTTCATGCATATGATATTCTACCTGAAGATAGACTTATTCCTTTGTCTCTTCTCCTGAATCTCAGTTCTCCATTTCCGCCCGCTGTTTGTCTTGGCCTCAGTCGGCTAAGCATTATCATGGCCTGGCTGTGCACTCATTGGGCAGTGTCAGTGATGGTCCCCTTATGTCTGTCCTTGGGAGTTGGTCAGAGTCCCCAGAGGAGCCCTTTGGCTCCTGGCTGGAAGGGCCGGCCTGACAGCATGTGTGGAGCCATATTGTCAGGGGAGGGCTGGCACTCTACATTCAGCATTCAATATGGCAGCACACAGCCATGTGCTCCTTGTGTTTTCAGTGTGGCACCAGTCGTCTGGTCTGTGCCTGCCATTCCCTTGTCCAGAAGGCCTCTCTTACATTCCTCAGGGAGAAAACTTTGCTGCCGAGTTGAGGGAAATGCAGGAACCCTGGAGTTTGGAATCTAAGGGCAGGTCTCTCTCTGGCCTCCCTGAATGCCTGATTTGAGCCTCCTCCATCCCAAGTTCTAGAAGTAACAATACCTCACTTCCTTGAATTCACGAATTCCATGTTCTCCCCTGTTGTTTTAGGTCTGCTACATAACCTGCCACTGGTCCATCTCCTTTTAATCTTCACTTTAAAAAAAATTTTTTTTTTTTAATGTTTAACATTGTTTTTGACAGAGAGAGACCAAGAGTGGGGGAGGAACAGAGAGAGAGTGAGACACAGAATCTGAAGTAGGCGCCAGGCTATCCATATAGAGCCTGACATGGGGCTCAAACCCACAAACTGGGAGATCATGACCTGAGCCAGTCGGATGCTTAACCAACTGAGCCACCCAGGGGCAACACTCTTTCATCTTCTGAAGTGACTTTGTGGTGCTGCCTGTCCCTATGTTTCTGGATTTATGTTTGTTTGTTTTTTTTAAAGGAATCTATTTCCTCTACTTACTTTGTTTTAATAGAGGAACAAAATGAAGTTTATGTATCAGTCTGTTTTGTTATCCCAGAAGGCAGGCATACACTTTTTCACGTTCCTTTATTCTTCTTTTGATCTCACTGGGGGATTGGAAGGACCTCAGATATATCCTCGTGCCATTAACCAGCAGTGGCTCTTCCAGCCGGGGGTATGTCGGCCAGGCCTCGACAGGAGAGGCGGGGCCAGTGGGGACCAGACCGTGGGCGTGTGACGTGAACCTGTGACAAGAAGTGGGCTTATGGGAACGTGGGTGCTGGCCAGGGAGCATGAAGTCCACAAGGCTGGGGGCTTCGCACACAGGTCATGGGCAGGAGGGAAGAGTGGGCAAGTTAAACTCCTCAGGGGAGCAGACGCTGCTGGCCACACATGCAGTCTCTTCCCTTTTTAACAGGGAGGGCTCACCTTTCCAGGCCTTTCTAGGCTTCTGCTTCTAAGGTCTTTCAACTGATTGCATCAAGCTCACCCAGATTATCCAGGGATACCCCCTTGCTCTTAATGTCAACTGATTAGGGGCTTTAATCCCAAGTGGAAAATCCCTTCATGGCAACGCCTAGCTGAGTGAGTAATGGGGAGACTGTGGTCTAGCCGAGTCCAAAAAAAACCATCGCAAGGACGTTTACCAATCATTTACTTAGCCAGTTCCCCACAGATGGGCATTCGGATTAAGTTTGTTGTTTGTTTATAGACTCACTTAACCTAATCTTCATAGAAGCTTCTACTGTCAAGTTTGTACTTCACAGATACGGACATCGGATATCGAGGACTTAGGCAGTTAGAGATTGCCCGAACCATTTTCTAATATCTGGTTACCTTTGGGATAAAACCCAACTTGTGCTTATTTTGGAGTTGTTCTCTTTAGCCTCACACAGATGCTACCTGCTCTGAGGTCGTTAACCATCTAAGCCGCGTCACGCCTGCTTGAGTCCATGAAAGATGGACAAAGGTTCTGAGAACCTAGTACCTGTGAGGGTAAAGGAGGGACAGGCAGGGCCCCTGGACCCCACCCGCAGACTGGGGCAGTGTGCTGGGGGTGGCATGGCATGGCCGGTGTCTGAAAATACATGATGATAAAACAGTGGGATCAGAAGTGCAGCGACAGTGCATGCTGGTGCTGGTGTTAGTTCTCCCTGGAAATAATAAACATAATATACCTAAAATTCCAAGATATTTTGCTGAAACGGTGGTCTCTGTTTTGACAAAGAACTTATTTTTTAAGATTACCTGCTACTACTTAGCATGAAGGTAATTTATGTTTACCTTTTGCATTTTGCAAGTTTATGGGTCCTTGAAGTACCGTAGTTGCTTTTACATTTTTGTGTTTGGAATATATTTTGATAACATTTTATAATTTCTAAACAATCCCCTTTGTTCTTAGAAATCAGTGTCTTTTTAAAAATTTCATTTTAATGGCATTCTCCATAATCTGTAATGTTACAGGGTCTAAACTAAGCAGGTGCCTGTCTAGGAGGCTGTTGCTCGAGGTCATCTTCTTTTGTGGGGAATACAATTGTTTATTTAAAACCAAAAATCTCAGAGTTGAATCTGAAAGGTGTGTGTCCATGCACACATCATTGAAGATCAGAAGGCAGGTTCCTTATTTCAGCTCAAAGCCCAAATAAATTGGCCCTTAACAATGCAGGGAAGGAGCCACTCAAAATGTCTACAGATGCAAAAGAATATGGAGAGAAGCCTATCAGCAGAGCTTCCCTGGGTCTTCTGCAGACTGCTGGCTTGTTTCCCTGCCAGTGCGAGGAGGGGGGGCCCAGGTACGGGGGGCCAGCAGCCCTTCATCCTGCCTGGAGTCCATTCTTCAGTACTAAAACAGCAGACTGCATTTCCTGTGCCGTGTAACACATGGATTACATGACGCTCTTGACGATGGTGGTATTTCCTGAGGTCAACGGCTACTGCTTCCCATCCAGGTACTCGGCCAGCAGAAGTTGCTGCAGCAGCCGCTCCACACTGGGAGCTCAGGGCAACAGGCTACTGTGATCAAAGTTGTGTCGATATGCACATGTGTCCCTGGAACACGCTTTGGCATTGTTGGATGTGCGGAAGAGGTTAATGCTGATCACCCTCAAAGAAGCTGAAGGCTTCTGTGGTGTCTGTGTGTGAGCAGGAATGGAGTCGTTGATCTGATCACATGCAGTTCTCGGCGCCAAACACTGATAGAGTCAGTGGGCGGCCTTGAGTTGGGTCCTCGTGATGGCTGTCATTACGAGTTCATTCAGGTCCTCAGGGAAGGAGTTAGCTGAGCAAGTCAAGATCTGTCTGCTCATGCCCAAATGACAGCAGCCAGCACCGTCCGGGAGAGCCATGACCAGCGTCGGCCTGCGGTTGGCCAGGTGGAAGCAGACACTGAGCCGTTCCTGCTGCGGGAGAAGAGGTTAAGAAGAATGACAAAGAGGCTCCGTCAGACACCCCGGAGGGTTCAACTCTCACCCAAAAGGCTTTCTGATGTCCCAAGGCAGCCAGTTGGTGATAAAGCACACACCGTCATGTGCGGGGTTCAAAGCCCTACAACGGACACCAGGAACTACAGTCACAACACTCGGACTTGTTACTATGTTAGCTGGCAGGATCCAACGTGGGCTCTGACCGTGAATACACCCTCTAGGATGCACTCCGTGTCCTCGGGCTAGTTGAGATTGTCCGATATGACAGCCAATCTGCAGGGGGGGGGGGAGGAATGCCAGGGACACCCACAGTGGGGGAGGTGTGTGTCCCCTTGTTGTGAGCTGGCCCATCTGTGGGAAGTGCTGGCGGGGGGAAGGCTTCTTGGACTCTTTGTTGTGGCTTCAGCACTGCGGGCCTCACATGAGCCCCGAGGACCAGGGGGAGACATGAAAGGAAGTGGCAGGAAACAACACATGATGGGGGCAGGGGGGAGAGGGGGAGGGTGATGGGCGAGTAAAGGATTTCAGGATTTCGGTGGGTGGGACTGGAGGTACCTCCTTGGCTGAGAAAACCTCTCTCGGGAAGGATCTGGTGATCTTGGAGTTTTGTTTTGGTTTTTGGGTTTTTTGCTTCAAAAGTAGAACAGATATAAATTTTATTTATTTTTTTAATGCATGAGCTGTCTCTTCTCAGGTTCATTCTACCCATCATCCCGGAAAGAGGACACACTTTCATCCTTGTCCTTATGGCTTCTTGCACACCAGCTAAATCAGAGGCACTCCCGCGCCCCCTCTCTTACCCAAAAGGAACACACACGGGATTCTCTATCCCGCTTTTTCCCACACAACCCAAAACGCTGGTGTGGCCTTTTCTCTATGTTGCCCACACTGCCGTGGCAGCAGGTGGGGCTTGGACCGCAAACGCAGGCGCCATCAGGTGAATACCCTGGAGGCGAGAAATTATAAGCCCGTGTGGAGTGGGCACGAGGTTCACACCCCACCACGCGGAGCCCTGTTCCCTGACAAAGAACGCACTGCTAAAACGCCACACGGCCCCTCCAAAATTGGGCCAGCGATTGGGATGTGTTTGGGGTGAGGGGCAGGTGTGTGGAGGGGGGCATCCCTGGTGCTACCCCCTTCTCCTGTCTTAGGCAGTTGAGAACAAGGAATGTGGTTGAAAAAGAGAAAAAAGGTTCAAAGATGTTTTAGGTCAAGCCAGACTAGAAGCTCCGCTGTGTGCCCACATGTTGGGGTGGGGTGCTAGGAGAAGGCTCAGCCCCTGCTCTAGGGCTTGTGGGTAGAAATTTCTGTGCACGTAATAGCCCTGGGTTCCCTGGGGTCATGGGGTGGAGGTCTTCTGCTAGCACTCGGCAGGTAGGAGCGCCTGCCTTGCCTCACCCCCTGATCCTTATAGAATATCCTGAGCCGGATGTGTCGTCTAGGACCCTGAGGCACGAATGAGGGACCTGGACAAAGGGGCGCCAAGCACTCCTCAAGGATCCTGGGAAGTGAGGGAATGTGTGATGCTGTCCAAGGAGGAAAATGGTGGGACACTTTCCAGTGGGCACTAGGAGAGGTTGGTGGCCCTGTGGCAATGCCACCATGCCATGGGGTGGCAGCACGATTATTGGGATGCACTGGCGGATCCGGACCAAAGGTTAACCCGAAAGAAAAAAGGACTGGCCATGTGCCGTGTGCACCACCATGGGAATGGGTCCTAATTCTGCAGGACACCTACTATGTGCCATCTATCATACCAGGTGACTTTCATAGGCTCTCTGCTCTACATTTTTCCCAGAGTTAAAATTCTTTATTCTTTTTGAACCATCAGTATTTGATTGTGGCATTCGTTTATTCAAATTAAATTAAGCTCATTTTTAGGAGGCCAATTTAATTAACCACATGTCTAATGAAAAGAGGATGAAACCCTGTCATTTTAAAACAACAGGACATTAATTTGCATTATTGAGCCAGATATGCAACACTTAAAATTGCCTACTTGGAAGCACTTAGTTAAAAAACAAATTTTTCTTTTAGTTTAAGAAATTAAAATCAATTGTAGAGTAAAAACTAAATCATCTTTGTCTTGCAACTATTAACGTAGGGAGGTGACAAAAAGTGCAAATGGGACAGTATTTGCACGAATTGATAAGTTAGATTTCATGGTTGTCGAAGTTGTGACAGGTCTGGTAGTTACCCCCTTAAATGCAATCACACTTCGCAACAGTAACAATTGTGGAAATAAGTAAGAGCCTTTCAGACTGACTGATGAGAACAAGCAAGGGCTACTCCCAGCTTCCCACAGGGAGGGAGTCAGTGCCCAGTCACTTACTTGCCTTTCGTAGAGACTCAAAGGCAGGCAGGGGGAGTGAGAAAGCTGTGTGGTGGGAAAGGAAAGGCTCTACGGTGCACTGATCAGTCCGTTGCCCTGCAAAGCTGGAGGCAGGTTTACTGGCCGTGGGGCATCCTGCACGATCGGTTAGGGCTGCGTGTTTGGCTTTCTCTGCTTGGTTTTACTAAGCTAGATGCCAGAGCAAAAATTATGGAAGCTGGCCGGTATTGGTCAAGTCTTGACCATTTGGAGCCAACTGTTATAGGAGTTGTCTGGCCTGGTGGCTACCGATTGCAGATCCAAGTCCTATTTTTATATATGGCCTGCTGTTGTCCATTAGTGTATTCAATCTCATAATGGAATCACTGTTCTGCTATTATGAGGAGATGCAGTGTGAAGTACGGACATAGCATCGCCTGTGAGGCATTTGTGCCCAAAATGTTTCACCTGGATCTCGTCAAGCCATTACATTCAGCTGCTGGTTTATAGGAAGTTTAAGGAATGAAGAAATAAATCTACGCTGAGGAGTATTCCACCCGGTTTCTTCAGTGTGAGGTATAGAAAAAGGTGTGTGGGTGGGAGGGCTGGGGGTGGATGGATGGAAGGCACTGTTTTAAATTGGGGAAAGTGCTGGGGGGCAAGATGGCGGAGAAGTAAGGAGCTCCGTACTTGCACTCGCGCCCATACATCACACAGAAAAGATCTGAAGCCATTGGAAACCTTACAAAACCTGAGAGACTGGGAGAAAAAGGACGCAGAATCCACTGAGAAAGCCTTCTAACGTGAATGCGAACCGAGGAAGGTAAAATCGGGCCGGGATCGGAGCCTCCAGGGTGGGAGGCGATCCCCCTCTACCCTCTACGGGGAGTGAGAGGGGAAAAGGAGAGAGTCTGAGACAGAAAAATCTCCGCTCGGTGCATAGAAAGACCGTACTTGCTAAATACCTGCACACCAGGTCCCCTCGCGACAACTGGTCCTGGGGGAGGCTGAGCACACAAACTGCTTCTTTGTGCCACTCCTGGAGGTTGGGTTTTAAAGCAGCGGCGGTGCCCCTGCCGCCATTGTAGCTCCAGGGCGGCTGGGACCCCTGAAAGAGACGCGCAGACACCGGGCGTCCGCGCTCCTGGCTGGCTGGAACACGAGAGGGAAGGCAAAAAGCTAAAGACTGGGAAATTTGCCTGTGAGTTCGTGTTTCGGGTGACGAGCCATAGAGAGACCCGGTTTTCCTCACTCCAGCGGGCTCAGGCTACACGGACCCGGCAGGCAAGCCCCCGCGCATGCGCGCCAGCCCGACCCAGAGAAGGAAGAAGCGATTCTGACTCCGCCCCCAGAGCTCAGCAGGGAGCCTGGAATAGTCCGAGGCGATTGTCTGGGAAGCTGAGTCTAAGGCAACTTCAGCAGGGTGCGCGGACTGGGATTTGGAGATTGGAACTGGCCTGGGTTGAAGAGTGCAACCAACTTCGGCTGCGTCCCCGGAACGAGGAGTTGACACGCCAAAAAAAAGCGAGCTGCAGCGCGGGGTTCAAGAAGGGACTGGAGCACCGTCACTCTCCTCCCCACAATCGCCAAGGCAGAACCCCCGCCTGAGGCATGGGATCACGCCACGCCCATCCCTGCCTGAGA
>JAESUZ010003016.1:0-30057 GCA_017311185.1 Proteles cristata cristata
CATCTTTGTCAATACTTGATATATCTTGTCATTTAGACACTGGCCATTCTAACTGATGTGAAGTGATATCTTATTGTGGTTTTGATTTTCATATCCTTGATGACCAGTAATGTTGAGCAGTTTTTGAGGTGTCTGTTAGCCATCTGGATATCTTTGAAAAAAATGTCTAATCAGGTCATTTCGTAATCAACTTATTTGTTGGTTATTTTGGCACAGAGTTCTATGAGGTTTTTAAAAAATTTAAAAATGTTTTATTTATTTCTGAGAGAGAGAGAGAGAGAAATAGAGAGCAGGGGAGGGTCAGAGAGAGAGGGAGACACAGAATTTGAAACAGGCTCCAGGCTCTGAGCTAGCTGTCAGCACAGAGCCCGATGCGGGGCTCGAACCCACGAACCGCGACATCATGACCTGAGCCAAAGCTGGACGCTTAACCGACTGAGCCACCCAGGTGCCCCTATGAGTTTTTTTTTATATACTTTGAATATTAACCACTTATCAGATATATAATTTGCAAATATCTTCTTCCATTCAGTATGTTACATTCTTGTTTTGTTGACAGTTTCCCTCACTGTGAAATAGTTTTATTTTTCAGTTTCATGTAGTCCCAATTATTTATTTTTTCTTTGTTTCTCTTACCTGAGAAGACATATCCAGAAAAATATAGCTAGAGCCTATCAACAGTTTACTGCCTAAGTTTTCTTTTAGGAGTTTAATGGATTCAGGTCTTATATTCAGATCATTAATCCAATTTTATTTTATTTTAATTCCAGTATAGTTATGTTAATTTCAAGTGTACAATATAGTGATTCAACAATTGTATGCATTACCCATAGCTCATCAGAACAAGTGCATTTGATAAACCCTATCACCTATTTCACCCATTCACCCCCCACCCTCGCCACCTACCTTCCCTCTGATAACCATCTGTTCTCTATAGTCAAGAGTTTGTTTCTTGGTTTGTTTCTCTCTCTTTTTATTCCATTGCTCTTTTTTCGTTTCTTAAATTTCACATTTAAGTGAAATCATGGTATTTGTCTGACTGACTTATTTCATTTAGCATTAAACTCTCTAGCTCCATCAATGTCCTTGCAAATGGTAAGATTTTATTATTTCTTATAAAGAATAATATTTCATTGTTTAAATATATCACCTCTACTTTATTCATTCATTTATTGACAGGCACTTGAGCTACTTCCATAATTTGGCTATTATAAATATGATTAAAATAAATATTGAGGTGCATGTATCCCTTAGAATTAGTGTTTTTGTATTTTTTGGATAAATACCCAGCAATATGATTACTACATTGTAGGGTAGTTCTATTTTGAACTTAAAAAAAAATTTAAATGTTTATTTTTGAGAGGGAGACAGAATGAAAAAGGGAAGGGGCAGAGAGAGAGGGAGGTACAGAATCCAAAGCAGGCTCCAAGATCTGAGCATCAGTATAGAGCTTGATGCGGGGCTCTTATCCATAAACCACGAGATCGTGACCTGAGCTGAAGTCAGATGCTTAACCGACTGAGCCACCCAGGTGCCCCTCTATTTTGAACTTTTTGAGAAAACTCCATACTGTGTAAAGAGTATGCACTAGGGTGCATTCCCATCAACAGTGCAAGAGAGTTCTTTTTTCTCCACACCCTTCCCAACAATTGGGGTTCCATGTTTTTAATTTTAGCCATTCCGAGGGATGAGAGGTGACATCCCACTGTAGTTACGATTTGCATTTCACTGATAATTAGTGATGTTGATTGTCTTTTCATATGTTTGTATACCTTCTATGTAGAAACGTGTGTTCAATTCTTCTGTCAATTTTAATTGTATTACTCATTTTTTGAAGGGTGTTGAGTTTTATAACTTCTTTCTATATTTTTGACATTAAACTGTTATTGGATCTACTGCATTTCAATACATTAAAATGAAGCAGGGAAAAGAGAAATTAAGAAAAGAAACCCACTTACAATTGCACCAGAATTATAAGATAAACTTAACAAAGTGAAAGACCTATACTATGAAAAAATAAATAAATAAAACATTCGTGAAAGAAATTGAAGATGACAAAAAAGAAGTGGAAACCCATTCCATAATCGTGGATTAGCAGAAAAAAAATTGTGAAAATGTCTATACTACCCAAAACAATCTACACATTCAACACAATCTGTATCAAAATAACAGCATTTTTCAGAAGGAGAAAACAAACCTAAAATTTGTATGGAACCATAAAAGGCACCAAGTAGCCAAAGCAATCGTGAAAAAAGGAAAGCAAAACTGGAGGCATCACAGTTCCAGACGTCAAGTTATATTACAAAACTAGTGATCAAGACAGTGTGGTACTGGCACAAAAATAGACACATAGATGAAAGGAACAGAATAAAAAAATCCTGAAATAAATCCACAACTGTATGACAAAGTAATCTTTGACAAAGGAGGAAAGAATACACAATAAGAAAAAGATAGTCTCTTCAACAAATGACGTTCAGAAAACTAGTCAGCTACATGCAAAAGAATGAAACTAGAATGCTTTCTTTTAAAAAAAATTTAATGCTTTATTTATTTACTGTTTTATTTATTTCTGAGAGAAAGAGAGACAGCATGAGTAGGGGAGGGTCAGAGATAGGGGGAGACACAGAATCTGAAGTAGGCTCCTGGCTCTGAGCTAGCTGTCAGCACAGAGCCCGATGTGGGGCTCGAACCCACCAACTATGAGATCATGACCTGAGCTGAAGTCGGACGCTTAACAGACGGAGTCACGCAGGCGCCCCTAGATTGCTTTCTTACACTATGCATAAAAATAAATTCAAAATAGATTAAAGACCTAAATTTAAGACCTGAATCCTTAAAAATCCTACAAAAGAGCATAGGTAGTAAAGTCTCTGACATCGGATGTGCAACATTTGTCTGGATATGTCTCCTGAGGCAAGGGAAATAAAGGCAAAATAAAAGCCACCTGGGTGACTCAGTCAGTTGAGCGTCCGACTTCTGCACAAGTCATGATCTCTCAGTTCATGGGTTTGAGCTTTGCATCAGGTTCTGTGCTGACAGCTTAGACCCTGGAGCCTGCTTTGGATTCTGTCTCTCTCTCTCTGCTACTCCCCTGTTTGTTGCCATCTCATGCCCTCAAAACAAACAAACAAACAAACAAACAAACAAACAAACAAACAAACAATGTTTTTAGAAGTAAAATTAAATATCAGGACCACATCAAAATAAAAAGCGTATGCATTAATCAGTTTTTAATTTATTTTGGTGTAAGGTGTAACAAAATCATCCAGTTTTATTCTTTTGCATGTAGCTATTCAGTTTTCCTAGAATCATTTAATGAAGCGACTGTCTTCAGCCTTGTATATGTATGCCTCCTTTGTCATAGATTAATTGGGCATATAAAGTGGGTTTATTTCTATTGCTTTTTTTTTTGGTTTCAGGTGTACGATTTAGTGTTTCATAACTTACATAGAATACCCAGTGCTCACCACAAGTGCCCTACTTAATACCCATCATTTATTTAACCTATCCACCATCCACCTCCCCTTCAGTACCCTCAATTTGTTTTCTATAGTTAAGAGTATGTTTCCTGTTATTTTCCCCTATGTTCACCTGTTTTGGTTCCAAAATTCCACTTGTAAGTGATATCATACGGTATTTGTCTTTCTCTGACTGACTTATTTCGCTTATCATAATACTCTCTAGTTCCATTCATGTCTTTGCAAGCGGTAAGATTTCTTTCTTTCGTATGGCTAATATACCATTGTATATCTTATTTTTGTACTTGCTTGTTAAATACCTACCAGTTCATGTGCTGTGTCATAGGGTTTTTCTACTTTTAGCTTTTTGAGGAACCCCCATACTGTTGTCCAGAGTGGCTGCATCAGTTGGCACTCACATCAACAATGTAAAAGAGTTCCTCTTTGGGGTCCCTGGGTGGCTCAGTCGGTTAAGCGTCTGACTTTAGCTCAGGTCATGATCTCGCGGTTCGTGGGTTCGAGCCCCGCGTCGGGCTCTGTGCTGACAGCTAGCTCAGAGCCTGGAGCCTGTTTCTGATTCTGTGTCTCCCTCTCTCTCTGACCCTCCCCTGTTCACGCTGTCTCTCTCTCTCTCTCTCTCTCTCTCTCTCTCTTTCTCAAAAATTAAAAAAAAAAACCCACATTAAAAAATTCTTTAAAAGAGCTCCTCTTTCTTTGCATCCTCGCCAACACCTGTTTTCTCCTGTGTTATTAATTTCAGCCATTATAACAGGTGGGGGAGGTATCTCATTGTAGTTTTGATTGGTATTTCCCTGATGATGAGTGATGTTGTACATCTTTTCATGAGTCTGTTACCCATCTGTATATCTTCTTTGGAAAAGTGTCTATTCATGTCTTCTGCCCATTTTTTAACTGGACTATTTGTTTTTGGAGTGTTTTGAGTTTTGAGTTTGATAAGTTCTTTATATATTTTGGATATTAACTCTTTTTCAGATATGTCGTTTTCAAATATATTTTCTGATTCCAAAGGCTGCCTCTTAGTTTTGTTGATTGTTTCCTTCGCTGTGTAGAAGCTTTTTATCTTGATGAAGCCCCAATAGCTCATTTTCACTTTTGTTTACCTTGCCTCTGGAGACATATCTATTAAGAAATTAGGAGGAACTAAATGGAGGACCGTGAGGGAGAGGAAGGGGGAAAATAGTGGGGGAGAGGGAGGGAGGCAAACCATGAGAGACTCTTGAATGCTGAGAACAAACTGAGGATTGATGGGGGTAGAGAGGAGGAGGGGTGATGGGCATGTAGGAGGGCACTTGTGGGGATGAGCACTGGGTGTTATATGGAAACCAACTTGACAATAACTATTTTTTTTTATTTCTCTAAAACTTTATTCAAAGTTATTCACCTCACTGGTAATAAGGTGTACAGTTAATGCTCTGTGCCAATATCACCAGGCTTGCCCATTGCCGGCAATGGACTTGGAGAAACCCATTTCCTGACACCCAAAAGTTAAATTACTCTTTTCGAAACATACCAAACTCCCAATACTTGTGAAAGCATTACATGAAGTTTCTAGTTTAGGGCGTATGGTCTTAAAATGTGATATGCACAAAACCTGTTTAAAAATGGCAAGACAAACATGCTCTTTTTCTATAATTTATAAGTCCTGAGGAGGGAGAGGAGTTGGGACAATAACTATTTTTAAAGAAAAAAATTACTACAGTCAATGTCAATGTGATTACTGCCTGTGTTCCCCTCTAGGACTGTGATTGTTTCTTGTCTCACATTTAGGTCTTTCATCCATTTTTTAAAAAAAATTTAATGTTTATTTATTTATTTATTTATTTATTTATTTTTCTTAGTTTGTTGTCAAGTTGGTTTCTATATACAGTATCATATCATCTGCAAATATTGAAAGCTTGACTTCTTCCTTGCCAATTTGTATGCCTTTTATTTCTTTTTTTGTTTGTTTGTTTGGTGGATGAAGCTAAGACTTCCAGTACTATGTTAAATAGTAATGGGGAGAGTGGACATCTCTGTCCTCTTCCTAACTATATAGGTAAAGCTCTCACTTTTTCCCCATTGTGGATGATATTAGTTATGGTCTTTTCGAATATGGCCTTATGATATTGTGGTATATTCTCTCTGTACCTATTTTCTTGAGGCTTTACCTTGAATGGATGTTGTACTTTGTCAAATGCTTTTCCTTCATCTATTGAGAGGATCACATGTTTCTTATATTTTCTTTTATTAATGTGATCTGTCATGTTGATTGATTTGTGAATATTGAACCACTATTGCAGTCTAGGAATAAATCCTACTTTATCGTGGTGGATGACTCTTTTAAGTTACCATCAGACTAAATTTGCTAGTATTTTGTTGAGAAATTTTGCCTGCATGTTCATCAGGGACATTGGCCTGTAGTTCCCTTTTTTAGCGGACTTTTGGAATCAGAATAATATTCACCTCATAGAATGAGTTTAGAAGTTTTCTATTCCTCTTTTGAATAGTTTCAGGAGAATAGGTAGTATCTCTTTAGATGTTTGGTGGAATTTCTCTAGGAAACCATTTAGCCCTGCACATTTGGGTCTTGAGGTACTTAAAAAATGTTTATTAATTTTTAAGAGAGAGTATGAGCATGGGAGGGGCAGAGAGAGAGGGGCACAGATTATCCAAATTGGACTCTGCTCTAACAGCAGAGAGCCCAATGTGGGGCTCAAACTCAAAAACCGTGAGATCATGACCTCAGCTGAAGTTTGGTGTCAAAGGACTGAGACACACAGGTGCCCCTGTTTGTTGGGAGATTTTTGATTGCTGATTCAATTTCTTTGCTTGTTATCAGTTTTTTCAAGTTTTCTATATCTTACTGTTTCCATTTTGGTAATTTATGTTTCTAGGACTTAATCCATTTCTTCCATATTGCCCAATTTGTTGGCATATAGTTTCTCTTTTCTTTTAAAGCATGTTTATTTATTTTTTTAGAAAGACAGAGCAGGGAGGGGCAGAGAAAGGGAGACAGAGGATCGAGGTGGGCTCCATGCAGACAGCAGACAGCCTGACGTGGGGCCTGAACTCATGAACCACGAGATCATGACTTGAGCTGAAGTCAAATGCTTAATTGACTGAGACACCCTGGTACCCCATGTTGGCATATAGTTTTTCATAATATTCTCTTATAATTATTTGTATTTATGTAATCTTGATTGTTATCTCTCATCTCTCATTTGTGATTTTATTTATTTGGTCCTATCTCTTTTCCCTTTGATAAGTCTGGCTAGAGGTTTATAAATTTTAGTATTTTTCCCCAAAGAACCAGCTACTGGTTTCATTGGTAAATATGTATTTAGTGCCATTTTCTTACGTGCTTTATCATTGTTTCTAGAGATTTTATCTGTTCCTTTCTAAGGCTTGTCACTTTTCTTCTTACTTTCCCATTCAAAGATTCCCCTTTAATATTTTTTGCAGGGCTGGTTTAGTGGTCATGAACCCCCTTAGTTTTGGTTTGTCAGGTAAATTCTTTATGTCTCCTTCTATTCTGAATGATACTCTTGGCTGGATAGAAAATTCTGGGCTGCATATTTTTCACATTCAGCACATTAAGTATATTATGACATTCCCTTCGGGTTTGCTGAGTTTCTGTAGAGAGATCTGAAATTAGCTTTATGGGTCTTCCCCCATAAGTTAGGGACTTCCTTTGTCTTGCTGTTTTTAGGATTTTTATCACTATATTTTTCAAATTTAACTACATATATCTTGGTGCTGTCCTGCTTTTGTTGATTTTGATGGGAGTTCTCTGTGCTTCCTGGATTTGGATATATATTTCCTTCTCAAGATTAGAGAAGTTTTCAGCTATTATTTCCTTAAATAAACTTTTTGCCCTCTTTTCTCTCTTTTGCCTTTCTGAGATTCCTATGATACAAATGTTATTTCATTTGGTGGAGTTACTGTGGTCCCTAAATCTACTCTCATGATTCATTAAATCATTCCCATAATTTAATCCACTATGTCACTTATTTGTTCCTCTTCTTCTTCCATCCTTGTGGTCATTGCATTTAGTTGGTTTTGAATTTCAAATATTACATTTTTCATTTCTGCCTTATTGATTTTAATCTCTTTTATCTCTGTGGTAAGGGTCTTCCCTGTGTCTTCCATGTTTCTCTCTAGCCTGGCGAGGATCTATATGACTGTTGCTCTAAATTCTGCTTCTTCGGGCACATTACTGATATCGTTTTTGATGAGATCTCTGGCTGAGACCTTTTCTTCTTTTCTTTTGGGATGAATTGTTCTGTCTTGGCATTTTGTTTAGGTGTCTGTCTTCTTCTCTGTGTTAGAAAGCCTATTATTTTTCCTACTCTTGATAGTAATGACTTTATGAAAAACAGTTTCCAAGGCCTAGCGCTTCAGAGAGTGTCCTTGGTGTGTACTGCGTGCACCCTGCTGGTGTGTTTCGGCTGCTTTATCCCTCAGGTCTGCAGAGACTCTCCTTGCTCGCAGTGGACAGTGTTTGGAACTTAAACACGGAGTGGCGAGTTTTAACTAGGGGTGCTCTGGTCTGCTTTTTAAATGAGACCTGATGCTACTTCCACTATAACTAAAACCTTGCAGAATTCTATGTTTGGTTGACGTGGTGGTCATGGATGTTTCTACTGGCCTTCTGGGGAAGGGGCCCACTGTGTTGGTTTGTAGGCACCCTTGCCTGAGAAAAGCAGTACCAGCAGGGTGCAGAGGGGCAGGACTTCTGCTTGCTGCTCTCAGTATTTGTGCCCCATGTATTTTTCAGATCATTGTTTTCATGCTATCTATCTCTAAGTTTTTTTTTGACTGGAGCAGCACAATGCACTTTTGGCTCTATCCAAGCCATCCCTCCTGACTTTTAAAACTCCAAACTTTAGAGACATGCTGTGGCAGCGTCCTGGGATAGTTTTCTGGAGATGGCTTTGTCATGCTGAGACTGATGCAGGTGTGACAGAGAAAGGCAGTTTTGCCAGGGCACAAGTGTATGGGATTTGGAGCAAAGCAGGCTAAACAACCAGTGTCTAGGTTAAGTGCCCTCAGCATGTGTCTTTGCACCTAAGCTGAGGAATGGAGAAGGGAAATGGTGCCTGCTGGCACTTTTGTCCCCTGAGAAGCACAAATAGCCTCTCCCCATGTACCTTAGATGATCCTCAGATCTCACCATCTGCCCTAGGGTTGCTTTCCTGCCTTCTCTCTAGGAGTAGGGCAGTACCCTCAGGTCTGTATCCCAGCCAAGCCCGCTGACCTCTAAAACCTTAGTCCATGATTCTCACTGGTTGCAAAAGCTCAGGAAAATCACCTCTGTCGTTTTTCTATCCAATGTCTTTGGGGAAGTGCTCTCCTTGTGTGTATCCCTGTGGGATCAACTGTCTCTTGCCTTGCCTTTCTCCATGACCAGGGCTCCCTCCTCTCTGTAACACCCATGATCCATTTGTCCCTCAAACCCTCTGTGCTTTGTGCCTTCCTCGATGTGGCCTCTTCTCTCCCTCTAGTTGTGCAGTTTGTTCTGTCAATCTTCAGATTGATTTTTTGTGTATTCAGAATACTTTGATAGTTACCTAGCTATGTTTGAGGAATGAGGCAAGACTAGTGTTCTAGTTCTGTGAAAAATACTGTTGGTATTTTTTTAGAGATTGCATTGCATTTGTAGATTGTTTTGGGAAATATGTTACTTTAACAATATTATTTTTTCCAATCCATAAGAACAGTAATCTTTCCATTAATTTGTGTAACCTTTAATTTATTTCACCAGTGTTCGAAAGTTTTCAAAGTGCAGGTCTTTCACTTGGTTAAGTTTATTCCTACGTATTTTATTCTTTTTGATAAAATTGTAAATGAGGCTGTTTCATACTTTCTGTGGTTCGTTATTAATATGTAGACTTACAAATGAATTTTTGTGTATTGATTTTGTATATTGCAGCTTTTCTGCATTCATTTTTATCAATTCTAATTGTTTTTGTTGGAATCTTTAGGGTTTTCAAAGTACACTATCATGTCATTTCCAAATAGTGACACTTTTATTTCTTCCTTACCAATCGAATGTCCCTTATTTATTTTTCTTGCTTAATTGCTCCATATAGGACACCCAAACTATGGGGAAAAAAAAGTGAGAGTGGACATCCTTGTTTTCATCCTGTTCTTAGAGAAAAACCTCTCAGTTTTTCAATATTAAGCATGATGTTAGCTGTGGATTTTTAATATATGGCCTTTATTATGTTGAGGTGCATTCTCTCTATTTCCACTTTTTAAAGATTTTTTATCATAAATGGATGATAAATGTCATCAAATGCTTTTTTCGCATCTATTGAAATGATCATATGATTTTTATCCCTTATTAATGCGCTGTCAGTTGATTGATTTGTGGGTACCGAATCATCCTTGAGTCCCTGGAATGAATCCCACAACACCATGATGTATGATCCTTTTAATGTTTTGTCGAATTGGTTTGCTAATATTTTTTTTGCGTCTACTCTCATCAAGGGTATTTATCTTTAATTATTTTTAAGTGTATTTGTCTGTATTTCATACAATGGTATTCTGGCCTCATAGAATGAGTTTGAAACCATTTCTTCCTCTTCAATTTTTCGGGAATAGTTAGAGAAGAATGCGTATTAACTCTTTAAATGTTTGACACAATTCACCCATGAAGCCATCTGGTCCTAGACTTTGCTTATTGGCTGTATTTTGATTACTGATTGAGTCTCATTATTAGTAATTGGTCTCCTCAGATTATGTATTTCTTCCTGATTCAGTCTTGGAAGATTGAATGTTTTTATGAATTTTTTCACTATGGTTGAGACACAATATTAAATTAGTTTTAGATGCACAACATAGTGATATGACAATTTTATACATTACTCTATGATCACCATTACTGTAGCTACTATCTGACACCATACAATGTTATTACAATATCATTGACTATATTTCTCTTTTTAGTTTTTATTTACATTACAATTAGTTAATATACAGGGTAATATTAGTTTCTGGTGTACAATATAGTGATTCAAGACTTGCGTACAACAACCAGTGCTCATCACAAGTGCACTCCATAATCGCCATCAACTATTTAACCCATCCTCCCACCCACCTCCTCTCCAGTAATCATCAGTTTGTTCTCTTTAGTTAATAGTCTTTTTCTCAATTTGCATCGTTCACTTTTTCCTCCTACACTAGTCTGTTTTGTTTCTTAAATTATGCATACAGTGAAATCATAGGTATTTGCATTTCTCTGATTTATTTATTTTAGCATAACACTCTCTAGCTCCATCCACATCATTGCAAATGGCTACATTTAATACTTTCTTTCAGTGTTTTATGCACTATATATATATTCTTTGTCCATTTATTAGTCAATAGACACTCAATGTTTCCATGATTTAGCTATTGCAGATAATGCTACTATAAACACAATGGTGCATATATCCATTTTAATTACTATTTTTGTATTCTTTCAATAAATATCTTGTAGTGCAATTATGGGATTTTAGTGTAGTTCAATTTTTAACTTTTTGAGAAATCTCTACTGAGTAAGTGATAATTCTCAATAGGGAAAAGCTGAGAGCTTTTCCTCTGTGATCAGGAATAAGACAAGGATGTCTGCTCTCACCACTGTTATTAAATATAACACTGGAAGACCTAGCCACAGCAACCAGACAGCAAAAGAAATAGAAGGCATCCAAGTTGGCAAAGAAGAAGTGAAACTTTCACTATTTGCACTATATAGAAAATCCGAAAGACTCCACCAAAAAAATTGCTAGAAGTTTATTACTGCTAGAAGTAATAAGCAAATTCAGTAAATTCACAGGATGCAAAATTGAGGTACAGAAATCTGTTCCGTTTCTATATACCAATAATGAAGCAGGAGAAAGAGAAACTAAAGAATCAATTCAATTTAAAATTCTACCCAAAACCATAAGATACCTAGGAATAAACCTAACCAAGGAGGTTAAAGACCTATATTTTGAAAATTATTCTGATGACATTCCATGCTGATGTATTGTAATAATAAATATTGGTGAAAAATGTCTGTATTAGAGAAATCAATCTACACATTTAATGCAACCCTAGTCAAAATACAAATGGTATTTTTCACATAACTGAACAAAATATTCTAAAATTTCTATTGAACTGCAAAAGACTCCAAATAACCAAAGCAACCTTGAAAAAGAAAAACAAGCTGAAGGCATTACAATTTCAGAATTAAAGTTATATACAAAGCTGCAGCGGTCAAAACAGTATGGTCCTGGTACAAAAACAGACATATTAATCAATAGAACAGAATAAAAAAAAAAGGGGGGGAACCCACAACTATGTGATCAGTTAATATTGAGAAAGCAGGAAGAAATAGCCGGTGAGGAGAAGGCCAGTCTTTTCAACACAAGTGGTGTTTCGAAAACTGGATGGCAAATAAATACAAAATGGATGAAAGACCTAAAGGTGAGACCTGAAATCATTAAAATCCTAGAGGAAAGCACAGGTATTTTGTTTGTTTGTTTGTTTGTTTGTTTGTTTACAATTATTTATTTTGAGAAAGAGAAAGAGAGCACACATGATTGAGGGAGGGGTGAAAGAGACGGAGAGAGAGAATCCCTTGCAGGTTCTGTGCTGTCAGCGCAGAGCCCAATGAAGAGCTCAAGCCCATGAACCCTGAGATCCTGAACTGAGCCAAAATCAAGTCAGACACTTAAGTCACTGAGCCACAGAGGCGCCCCAGCAGTACACTCTTTGATATCAGCTGTGACAACTTCTTTCTAGATTTTTTTTTTGAAGCAAGGGAAACAAAAGAAAAAATAAACTATTGGGACTTTATTAAAATAAAAGTTCCTGCACATAGAAGAAACAGTCAACAAAATTAAAAGGCAACATAAGGAATGGGAGAAGATATTTGAAAATGACATACCTGATAAAGGGTTAGTACCCAAAATGCATAAAGAATTTATCAAACTCATCACCCAAGAAACAAATAATCTAATTTAAAATTTAGCAGAAGACATGAATAGACATTTTTCCAAAGAAAATATGCAGGTGGCCACAAGACACATGAAAAGGTTTCATCATCAAGGAAATACAAAAGAAAACTACAATGAAATATCACTTCACACCTGTCAGAATGGCTAAATTTAACAACACAACAAACAATGTCAGAATGTGTAGACAGGGGAGCCCTCTTGCACTGCTGGTGGGAATGCAAACTGGTGAGGCCACTCTGACCTGTATTATTTATGACGTGCTTTTTATTCCCATGACTTATTTATTTCATAAATGAAAGTCTGTATCTCCAGCTCCTCTTCACCCATGTTGCCCTGCACCCCACCTTCTCCAATCTAGAAATAGTCAGTTGACTTTCTGTATTTATAAGTCTAAATTCTTCATTTTCTTTATTTATTTGATAATTTTTTTATTCCACATATGAGTAAAATTATGTGGCATTTCTCTTTCCTCGTTTGACTTATTTCACGTACCCTAAAACCCTCTTAATCCATCTATATTGTCACAGATGACATGCTCTTATCTTTTTTTAATAGCTACATGATATTATCCATTGTATATATATATATATATTCTCTATATCTTCCTTATCCAATCATCTATTGATGGACACTTGGGTCGCTTCCATATCTTGACTATTGTAAGGGATGCTGAAACAAACATAGGAATGTATATATATATGTATACATATATACACATATGTATACATACATATATATGTATATATACACATATGTATACATACATATATATGTATTTGAAAGTGTTTTGAAAGTGTATTTTCTTTGCATAAATACTTAATAGTGTAAATATTAGCTCATGTAGTAATTTTATTTTGTTTTTTTATGTTTTTATTTTTTTATTTTTTTTTTACAAATAGTTTATTGTCAAATTGGTTTCCATATAACACCCAGTGCTCATCCCCACAAGTGCCCCTCTCTGTGCCCATCCTCCCCTTCCCCAACCACATCCATCAGTCCTCAGTTTTTGTCAGCATTCAAGAGTCTCTCATGGTTTTCCGCTCCCCCTTTCCCCCACAATTTCCCCCCTTTTTCTGCCCCTCGTTCCTCAGTTAAGTTCCTCCTAATCCTCCTATACGTGCAACCATGTGATATTTGTCCTTCATGCCTGACTTATTTCGCTCAGCATAACACCCTCAAGGTCCATCCATGGTGCTACACATGGCCAGATTTCATTGTTTCTCATTGCCATGTAGTATTCCATGGTATAGATAAACCACATCTTCTTGATCCATTCATCTGTTGATGGACACTTAGGCTCTTTCCATGTTTTGGCTATTGTGGAGAGCGCTGCTATGAACATTGGGGTCCATGTGCTCCTATGCCTCAGCATTTCTATATCCCTTGGGTAAATTCCTAGCAGTGCTATTGCTGGGTCATATGGGAGTTCTAGTGTTAATTTTTTGAGGAACCTCCACACTGTTTACCAGAGGGGCTGCACCAGTTTACATTCCCACCAACAGTGTAGGAGGGTGCCCGTTTCTCCACATCCTCGCCAGCATCTCGTGTTCTCTGATTTGCGCATTTTAGCCACTCTGACTGGTGTAAGGTGGTATCTCAGTGTCGTTTTGATTTGTATTTCCCTGATGAGTAAGGATGCTGAGCATCGTTTCATGTGTCTGTTGGCCATCAGGATGTCCTCTTTGGAGAAGTGTCTGTTCATATCTTCTGCCCATTTCTTCACTGGGTTGTTTGTTTTTCGGGTGTGGAGTTTGGTGCCTTCCTTATAGGATATTAACCCTTTATCTGATATGTCATTTGCAACTATCTTTTCCCATTCCGTTGGTTGCCTATTAGTTTTGTGGGTTGTTTCTTTTGCTGTGCAGAAGCTTTTAATCTTGATGAGGTCCCAATGGTTTATCTTTGCTCTTGATTCCCTTGGTTTGGGGGATGTGTCAAGTAAGAGATTGCTGCGGTGGAGGTCAAGGAGGTTGTTTCCTGCTTTCTCCTCTAGGGTTTTGATGGTTACCTGTCTCACATTCAGGTCCTTTATCCATGTTGAGTTTATTGTTGTGCATGGTGTGAGAAATTGATCTAGTTTCATTCTTCTGCATGTTGCTGTCCAGTTCTCCCAACACCATCTGTTAAAAAGGCTGTCTTTTTTCCATTGGATATTCTTTCCTGCTTTGTCAAAGATTAGTTGGCTGTATACTTTTGGGTCCAATTCTGAGTTCTCAATTCTGCTCCATTGGTCTATGTGTCTGTTTTTGTGCCAATACCATACTGTCTTGATGATGACAGCTTTGTAGTAGAGGCTAAAGTCTGGGATGGTGATACCTTCCGTTTTGGTTTTATTTTTCAGGATTACTTTGGCTATTCGGGGTCTTTTGTGGTTCCATACAAATTTTAGGATAGTTTGTTCTAGTTTTGAGAAGTATGCTTATGCAATTTTGATTGGAATTGCATTGAATGTGTAGATAGCTTTGGGTAGTAATGACATTTTGACTATATTTATTTTTCCTATCCATGACCATGGGATGTTTTTCCATTTATTTGTGTCTTCTTCAATTTCCATCATAAGTTTTCTATAGTTTTCATCTTACAGATCTTTTGTATCCTTGGTTAGGTTTATTCCTAGGTATTTTATGTTTTCTTGTGCAATTGTGAATGGGATCAGCTTCTTGATTTCTCTTTCTGTTGCTTCATTGTTCGTGTATAAAAATGCAATCGATTTCTGTACGTTGATTTTGTACCCTGCAACTTGGTTGAAAAATTTGAGGAAAATCCATACTGGTTTTCACAGTTGCTATTTTAATTTACAATCCAACCAACAGTATACAAAGGTTCCTTTTTCTCCACATCATTTCCAACATTTGTTATATCTTGTCTTTTTGATTCTAGACATTTTGACAGCCATAAGGTGATATTTTTCTGTGGTTCTGATTTTCCTTTCCCTGATGACTAGTCATGTTGACCATATTTTCATGTGTCTATTGGCCACCTGTATGTCTCTTTTGGAAAAATATCTATTTTGGTCCACAGTCCATTTTTATTTATTTTTATTTTTTTAATGTTTTATTTATTTCTAGGAGAGAGAGAGAGAGACAGCATGAGCAGGGGAGAGTCAGAGAGAGAGGGAGTCACAGACTGAAACAGGCTCCAGGCTCTGAGCTGTCAGTCAGCACAGAGCCCGATGCGGGGCTCGAACCCATGAACCGCGAGATCATGACCTAAGCGAAAGTCGGACACTTAACCGACTAAGCCACCCAGGCACCCCTACACAGTCTTTTTTTAAAAAATTAGATTGTTTGTTTATTTTCTGTCTAGTTGTGTAAGTTATTTATATAGTTTGGATATTAACCCCTTATTGAAAATATCATTTGGAAATATCTTCTCCCACACACTGGGTTTTCCCCCTCCTTTTTTTGATGGCTTCCAGGCTGTGAAGTCTTTTATATTGAAATAATTCCAATAGTTTATTTTTGCTTTCATATCCCTTGCCTGAAGAGGCATATCTAGAAAAATGTTGTTACGGCTGATGTCAGAATAATTATTACCTATGTTGGCTACTAATATTTTTAGGTTTGGGGTTCACATTTAGGTTTTTAATACATTTTGAGTTTATTTTGTGTATGGTGTTAGAAACTCATCCAATTTCATTCTTTTACATGTAGTTGTCCAGTTTTCCCAGTATCATTTATTCAAAAGACTATCTTTTCCCCCTGTATATTCTTGCCTCTTGTTTCATAGGTTATTTGACCACATAAGTGTGTGTTTATTTATGAGCTCTTTAGTCTATTCATAGATTTATGTATCTAGTTTTGTGCCAGTACTATACTGTTTTGATTACTAATTTTTGTGGTATATCTTGAAATATACAATCATGATACTTCCAGTGTGTTTTGTTCTCAAAATTACTTTGGCTATCGAGCGCCTTTTTTGTTTTCATACAAATTTTGATATTATTTTTATACTTTTCTGAAAAGTGTGGCTGGTATTTTGATAGAAATTGCATTGAATTCAAAGATTTTTTGTGTATTATGGATGTTTTAAATTGTTTTACATTTCTTTGTGTCATCTTCAATTTCTTTCATCAATGCTTTATAGTTTTCAGAGAATGGATCTTTTATCCATTCTTATTTAAGTTTATTCCTAGGTTAAGCTTACTCCTACTCCTAAGTATTTTATTGGTGCTATTGTCAATGGGGTTATTTTTAAAGTTTCTCTTTCTTCTAATTTGTTATTAGTGTATACAAACATTATTAATTACTGGCTATTAATTTTGTACCCTGTAACTTTACTGAATTCATTTAGTACTTCTAGTAGTCTTTTTGGTGGAGTCTAAAGAATTTTCTATGTATAGTACCATGTTATCTGCAAATGGTGACAGTTTAACATCTTTACCAATACTGATGTCTTTTACTTCTTTTCATTGTCTGATTGCTGTGGCTAGGACTTCCATTACTATATTGACTAAAAGTGGCAACAGTGGAAATCTTTGTCTTAGAGATAAAGCTGTCAGGTTTTCACCATTGAGTATGATATTACTTGTGGGTTTCCCGTATATGGCATTTTTTATGTTGAGGTATGTTCTCTGTACACTACTTTGCTGAGAGCTTCTGTCATGAATGGATGTTGAATTTTGTCTAATGTTTTTTCTGCTTCCATTGAGATGATTATATTATTTTTAACTTGCATATTATTTATGTGGTGTATTGTGTTGATTGGTTTGCATCTTTAGAATAAATCCCATTTGATGGTTGTGAATGATGTTTTTAATGCTTTATTGAATCTTGTTTGCTAATATTTTGGGGAGGTATTTTGCATCTATGTTCATCAGGGATATTAACCTATAGTTTTTTTAAAAAATATTTTAATGTTTTATTTATTTCTGAGAGAGAGATAGCATAAGCAGGGGAGGGTCAGAGAGAGAGGGAGACACAGAATCCAAAACAGGCTCCAGGATCTGAGCTAGCTGTCAGCACAAAGCCCGACGCGGGGCTCGAACCCACGAACCGTGAGATCATGACGTGAGCCGAAGCCGGACGCTTACCCAACTGAGCCACCCAGGCACCCCTATAGTTTTCTTTTTTGTGATATCTTTGTCTTGTTTTGGTGTATGGGTAATGCTGGCCTCATAGAATGTATTTGGAAACTTCCTTTCTTTTCTGTTTCTTGGAATAGTTTGGGAATAGGTATTAACTGTTTTTCTTTCTTTTTTTAAACGTTTGGTAGAATTCACCTGTGAATCGACCTGGTCTTGAACTTTTATGTTTTGATAATTTTGTATTACTGATTCAATTTTACTAGTAATTGGCCTATTCAGATTTTTTTTTCTTTCTTCCTTATTGATTTCTGGAAGATTACATTTTTTCAGAAATGTATCTTTCTTAGCTAGGTTGTACTATTTGTTGACATGTATTTTTTGTAGTATTCTATTCTAATCCCTTTTTATTTCTGTGATGTCAGTTGTTACTTCTCTCTCATTTCTGTTTTCATCTTTGGGGATACTTTTTATCTTGATCAGTCTGGCTAAGGGTTAATCAGTTTTGTTTTCAGAAAAACAGATCTCGGATTCATTGTTTTTATTTTTGTTTTTTAAATGTTTATTTATTTTTTTGAGAGAGAGAGGGAGACAGAGAATCCCAAGAAGGCGCCACACTGTCAGCATAGACCCCAACATGGGGCTCAAACCCACAAACTCTGAAATCATAACCTGTGATTATTTTTTTTAAAATTTCTATGGCATTTATTTGTGCTCTTACCTTTATTATTTCTTTATTTCTAATTTCTTTGGACTTTGCTTGTTCTTCTTTTCATAATTCCTTTATATGTAAGGTTAGATAGGTTCTTTTGGTTTGTTTCTTGAAGTAAACCTGTAGCATTTCACTCTTAAAATTGCATTCTCTGTGTCCCAAAGATTTTGGACTATTGTGTTTAATTTTCATTTCTCTCCATGTATGTTTTTAAATGTTTTATTTAACTGCTTTTTTGACCCATTGGTTTTGTAGTATAATCTTGTTTAGTCTCCACATGTTTGCGGGTTTTTTCTAGGTTTTATCTTGTAGTTTATTTCTAATTTTTTACCATTGTCAGAGAAAATGCATGGTATGCTTGTAATTTTCTTAAATTTATTGAGGCTTGTTTTGTGGCACAACATGTGATTTATTTTGGAGAATGTTCTATATGCACTTGAAAAGAATGTGCATACTGTTGTATTTAGATGGAATGCTCCGTATATATTTGTTATGTCCATTTACTCTAGTATGTCATTCTTTTTTAACATTTTATGAAATTTTAAGTATAACATTTTATTATTTTTCTTTTTTTATTTTTCCAAATATTTTATTTAAATTGTAGTTAATTAAAGAGCACATGGGTGGCTCAGTCAGTTAAGTATCTGACTCTTAGTTTGGTTCAGGTCATGGTCTCACAGTTCATAAATTTGAGCGCCACAGTGGGCTCCATGCTGCCAGTGTGGAGCTTGACTGGCATTCTTTCCCTCTCCCTGTTTTTCTGTCTCTCCCCTTCTTGCACTATCTCTGTGTCCCTCAAAATAAATAAATAAACTTAATAAAAATGAATTCTAGTTAGTTAACATATAGTGGAATATTGGTGTCATAGTAGAATTTAGTGATTCACTAGGGCACCTGGGTGTTTCATTCAGTTAATCGTTCGACTTTGGCTCAGGTCATGATCTCACAGTTTGTGGGTTTGAGCCCCATGTCGAGCTCTGTGCTGACAGCTCAGAGCCTGGAGCCTGTTTCGGATCCTGCCTCTCCTCCACTCATGCTCTGTTTCCCTCTGTCTCTCAAAAATGAATAAATATTTTTAAAATTTTTTAAAGAATTTAGTGACTCATCACTCACATATAACACCCAGTGCTCATTATGACAAGTACCTTCCCTAATACCCATCACCCATTTAATCCATCCACCACCCACCTCCTTCCATTTACCCTTAGTTTGTTTGCTATCATTAAGAGTCTTTTACAGTTTGCTTCCCTCTTTCAGTCTTTTTCCCCCATCTCATATATTCATCTATTTTGTTTCTTAAATTCCACATATGAGTTAAATCATATGGTATGTCTTTTCTGACCAACTTATTTTGGTTAGCATAATATACTCTAGTTCCATCAATTTCATGGCAAGATTTCATGCTTCTTATGACTAATATTTCATTGCATGCAAGTACCACATCTTCTGTAGCCATTCATCAGTCAAGGAACATTACGGCTCTTCCCATAATTTGGTTATTGTCAGTAATGTTCCTATAAATGTCGGGATGCATGTATCACTTTGAATCTGTATATTTGTATCTTTTGGGTAAATACCTGTAGTGTACTTTCTGGTTTGTAGGGTAGTTCTAATTTTAACTTTTTGAGGAACATCCGTACTATTTCCAGATTGGGTGTACCAGTTTTCATTCACACCAACAGTGTAGGAGGGTTCCTCTTTCTCCGCATCTCACCAACACCGGATGTTTCCTGTTTTGTTAATTTTAGCCATTCTGACAAGTGTGAGGTGGTATCTCTTTGAGGTTTTGATTTCTCTTTCCCTTATGATGAAAGATGAGCATCTTTTCATGTGTTTGTTAGCCATCTGGATTTCTTCTTTGGAAAAGTGAGTTTTGGATTTCGGAACTAAGCCTCTATCTGATATGTCACATGAAAATATATTCCTGCATACCATAGGCTGCCTCTTCGTCGTGTTGTTTCCTTTACTGTGCAGAAGTTTTTATCTTGCTGAAGTCTGCATAGTTCATCTTTGCCTTTGTTTCCCTTGTTTTCAGAGACATGTCTAGAAAAAAGTTGCTATTGCCAAGGTCAAAGAGGTTGCTGCTTGTGTTCTCCACTAGAATTTTGATGATTTCTTATCTCAAACTTAGGTCTTTCATTCATTTTGGGTTTCTTTTTGTGTATGGTGTAATAAAGTCATCCAGTTTCATTCTTCTGCATGTTCCTGTCCAGTTTTTCCAGCACCATTTGCCAAAAAGACTTTCTTTTTTCCAATGGATACTCTTTACTGTTTTTTCAAACAGTACTTGGCCATGTGTTAGTGGGCCCATTTCTGGATTCTCTATTCTGTTTCATAGATCTGTGTCAGTTTCTGTGCCAGCACCATACTGTGTTGATGACTACAGCTTTGTAATGTATCTTGAAGTCTGGAATCATGATGCTTCCAGCTTTGCTTTTTTTTTTTTTTTTTTCTTTTCAGGATTGCTTTGACTATTTGGGGTCTTTTGTTGTTTCATGTAAAATTTAGGATTGTTTCTTCTACTGCTGTGAAAAATACTGGTGGTATTTTGATAGGGATTGTGCTAAATTTTACATTACTTTGGGTAGTAAAACAGTATTTGTTCTTTCAATTCATGAGCATGGGAGGTTTTCCCATTTCTTTGTGTTATCTTCAATTTGTTACTTAAGTGTTCTATCGTTTTCAGAGTACAGATCTTTTCCCTCTTTGGTTAGGTTTATTCCTTGGCTAGACACCTTATGATTTTTGGTGTAATTATAAATGGGACCTATTCTTTGATTTCTCCTTCTGATGCTTCATTATTGGTTTATAGAAATATAATGGATTTCTGTATGCTGATTTTATATCCTGTGACTTTGCTAAATTCATGTATTTTAGGTTTTCTACATCAAAGATCATGTCATCTGCAAATAGTGAAATTTTGACTTCTTACTTGTTGATTTTGATGCGTCTTATTTCTTTCTGTTGTCTAATGGCTGAGGTTAAGACTTTCAGTACTATGTCAAATGGTAATGGAAAGATTGGACATCCTTGCCTTGTTCTTGATCATAGAGGAAAAGATCTCCGTTTTTCCCCATCAGGGATGATATTAGCTGTGGGTGTTATGTACATGGCCTTGATGATGTTGTGGTATGTTCCATTTATCCTTACTTTGTTGACAGTTTTCATCAAGAATGGATGCTGATGGGACACAAGGCTGGCTCAGTCATTTAAGCCTTGGACTTTGGCTCAGGTCATGATCTCTTGGTCTGTGAATTCAAGCCCCGCTTCGGGTCCTGTGCTGTCAGCTTGGAGCCTGGAGCCTGCTTCAGATTGTGTATCTCCATCCCTCTTTGCCCCTCCCCCACTGTCTCTGTCTCTCTCAAAAATAAACATTAGGAAATTTTAAAAAAAATAATGCATGCTGTATTTTGTCAAATGCTTTGTCTGCTTCTATTGAAGGATCACATGGTTCTTATATTTTCTTTTGTTAATGTGGTATTCATGTTGATATATAAATACCGAACCACTCTTGAAGTGCAGGAATAATCCCAATTGATCATAATGAGTAATTCTTTTAATGTACTGTTGGATTTGATTTGCTAGTAATTTGTTGAGAATATCTGCATCCATATTCATCAAGGATATTGGCCTGTGTTTAAACATTTTAGTGAAGTTTTTGTCTGGGTTTGGAATGTAGGTTATACTGGCCCCATAGAATAAGTTTGGAAGTTTTTCTTCCATTCCTGTTTTTTTGGAAAGAATAAACATTAGCTCTTTAAATATCTGGTAGAATTTCTCTGGAAAGCTATATGACACTAGACTTTTATTTGTTGAGAGATTTTTTTTTACTACTGATTCTATTTTTTTGCTGGCTATGAGTCTGCTCAAATTTTCTATTTCTTTCTGTTTCAGTTTTGATAATTTATATTTTTCTAGGAATGTATCCATTTCTTTCAGATTACCCTGATTGTTGGTGTATATTTTTTATACATTCTCTTATGATTGTTTGTATTTCTATGGTGTTGGTTGTGGTCTCTACTCTTTTATTCATAATTTTATTTAATTGTGTTCTTTCTCTCTATTTTTTTAAATAAATCTAGCTTATCAATTTTGTTAAGTCTTTCAAATAACCAGCTCTAACTTTTTTTGGTATGTTCTACTGTTTGTTTTTTAGTTTCTATATCATTTTCTTTCTTCCCTCATCTTTACTATTTCCCTTTTGCTGGTTTTAGAATTTATTTATTTATTTATTTATTTATTTATTTATCACAAAATTTTAATCAGTCACAGGCAAACAAAAAGTAAAATGTATAAGTTTGAGGCCAGCAAGGTGGGGGGAACAGAACAAAGCAAATTATATCAATTTAATAACATATAAACCAAAGGTGACAAGTTGTATTTTCCAAAGATGATCACATTACTATATATACCATCCATATGTTCTTCTTAAAATGTGTTGTTGATCTATCTCCATTGAGGGATGGAGTTTAATGTTCCCTTTCTCTGAACCTGGACAGAAATTCATAAATACCTCAAGTAACGGACTTCAGCTGATACAATGTTAAATAACTTCTGAGGCTAGGAATTAAAGATAGAATGGCTTCTATCTGGCTCTTTCTCTCAGTACTCTTGCCCTCAAACCCAGGCACCATGTAGTAAGAAAGTCCAACATCAGCAGAGGCTGTGAAGAAGATTTTAGGCTTTATTTTCTGTTCCTTTTCTAGCTTCTTTGGTGTAGGAGTAGATTGTGTATTTGAGACTTTTTGTTTCTTGAGATATGCCTGTATTGTAATATACTTCCTTCTTAGGACTGACTTTGCTGCATTCTAAAGGTTTGGGACTGTTGTATTCATTTTAATTTGCGTCTATGTATTTTTTTAAAATTTCTTTGTAATTCCTTGGTTAGCCAATTCATTCTTTAGTAAAATATTCTTTAACCCTCATGTATTTGTGGTCTTTCTAAATATTTTCTTGTGGTTGACTTCAAGTTTTATAGCATTGTGTTTGGAAAAGATGTATGGTATGATCTCAACCTTTAGTGTCCATATTTAGGCCTGATATGTGACCCAGTAAGTGATCTATTCTGGTGAATGTTGCATGTACTCTTGAAAATAATATGTATTCTTCTTTTTTAGGATGAAATATTCTGAATATACCTGTTAAGTCTATCTGGTCCAGTGTGTCATTCAATGCCATTTTTTTTCTGTTGATTTTCTGCTTAGATGATCTGTCCATTGCTGAAAGTGGGATATTAAAGTTCCCTACTATTAGGGTATTATTATCTATGAGTCTCTTTATGTTTGTTATTGATTCATATATTTGGGTGCTTCGAGTTGGGATAGATCTCTTAATTATGATATAATTTCCTTCTTCTTCTTTATTACAGTATTTGCTTTAAAATATATTTTGTGTGACATAAATTTGGCTACTCCATCTTTCTTTTCAAATTCATTAGCATGATAGATGGTTCTCAATGCCCTCATTTTCAATCTGCATCTGGCTTCAGTCCTAAAATGAGCCTCTTGTAGTCAGTATATAGAAAGCTTTTTCTTCCATTTATCCTTTCTGATATTCTATGTCTTTTGATTGGAGCATTTAGTCCATTTACTTTCAGAGTAATTATTCATAGATAAAAACTTAGTGCCATTGTGTTACCAGTTAAGTTGATGTATCTGGTGATCTCGGTTCCTTTCCAATCTTTGTTGCTTATGGTCTTTTTTTTTTTTTTATCTTCTCTGTATCATTCCAATTTTAGTATATGTGCTGCCGAAGCGAGCACTTATGGTCTTTCTTTCCACTCGAGAGTCACTTATAATATTTCCTGCTGAGTTGGTTTATTGATGATGAACTCCTTTAATTTTTGTTTGCCTAAAAATCTCTTTACCTCACCTTTTATCCTGAATAACAGCTTTGCTGGATAAAGTATTCTTGGGTGCATATTTTTTCCCACTCAGCACTTTGAATATATCCTACCACATCCTTCTGATGTGCCACGTTTCTGTAGATAGGGCTGCTGTGAACCTAATTTGTCTTCCCTTGCAGGTGAAGCATTTCTTCTTCCTTGCTTATTTCAGGATTCTTTCCTTGTCTGTGTATTTTGTGAGTTTGACTCCTATATGTCTTGGCATGTGCTGACTTTTCTTTAATTTGATGGGAGTTCTCTCTGCCTCTTGGATTTTGATTTCTGTGTACTCCTCCAGATTACGGAGGTTTACAGCTATAATTTGTTTAATTTACTCTGCTTCTTACCCCGCCCCCTTCTTCTGAGACTCCTCTGTTATACATGTTATTGAAATTTAAAGAGATCCCGAGTTCTCTAAGTCTACATTTGTGATCCAATACCTTTCTTTCCCTCCTCTTTTCAGTTTCTTTTTTCCCCATAATTTTATCACCTATATCACTGATTCATTCCTCTGCTTCATTCATACTTGTTATCAATGCAGACAGTCAGTTTTACATCTGAGTTATAGCATTTTTTATTTTTCTCTGGCTAGTTGTTAGTTCTTTTATTTCTGCATTGAGGGACAGGGATTCTCTAGTGTCTTCTATGCTTTTCTCAAGTTAAGTTAGTATCCTATGACTGTTGTTTTATTTTTATTTTTTTATTTTATTTTATTTTTTACAAATAGTTTATAGTCAAGTTGGTTTCCATATAACACCCAGTGCTCATCCCCAAATGTGCCCTCCTCCATGCCCATCTCCCCGCACCCACCACCACATCCATCAGTCCTCAGTCTGTTCCCAGCATTCAAGAGTCTCTCATGGTTTGCCTCTCTCCCTCTGCCCCACTATTTCCTCCCTTCTTCTCCCCCATGGTCCTCCATTAAGTTCCTCCTAATCGAATTATAAGTGCAAACATATGGTATTTGTCTTTCTCTGCCTGACGTATTTCGCTCAGCATAACACCCTCTAGTTCCATTCATGTTGCTGCACATGGCCAGATTTCATTCTTTCTCATTGCCATGTGGTATCCCATTGTATAGATAAACCACATCTTCTTGATCCATTCGTCCGTTGATGCACACTTAGGCTCTTTCCATGTTTTGGTTATTGTTGAGAGTTCTGCTATGAACATTGGGATCCATGTGCTCCTATGCATCAGCACTCTTATATCCCTTGGGTAAATTTCAAGCAGCGCTATTGCTGGGTAATAGGGAGTTCTATTATTAATTATTTGAGGAACCTTCACACTGTTTTCCAGAGGGGCTGCACCAGTTTCCATTCCCACCAACAGTGTAGGAGGGTGCCCGTTTCTCCACATCCTCGCCAGCATCTAGAGTTCTCTGATTTGCTCATTTTAGCCACTCTAACTGGTGTGAGGTGGTATCTCAGTGTGGTTTTGATTTGTATTTCCCTGATGAGGAGCGATGCTAAGCATCGTTTCATGTGTCTGTTGGCCATCTGGATGTCCTCTTTGGAGAAGTGTCTGTTCATATCTTCTGCCCATTTCTTCCCTGGGTTGTTTGTTTTTCGGGTGTGTAGTTTGGTGAGTTCCTTGTAGATTCTGGATATCAACCCTTTATCTGATATGTCATTTGCAACTATCTTTTCCCATTCCGTTGGTTGCCTATTAATTTTCTGGGTTGTTTCCTTGGCTGTGCAGAAGCTTTTAATCTTGATGAGGTCCCAACAGTTTATTTTTGCTCTTGATTCTTTTGCTTTTGGAGATGTGTCAAGTAAGAAGTTGCTGCGGTGAAGGTCAAGGAGGTTGTTTCCTGCTTTCTCCTCTAGGGTTTTGATGGTTTCCTGTCTTACATTCAGGTCCTTCATCCATTTTGAGTTTATTTTTGTGTATGGTGTGAGAAAAGGATCTAGTTTCATTCTTCTGCATGTTGCTGGCCAGTTCTCCCAGCACCATCTGTTAAAGAGGCTGTCTTTTTTCCATTCGATACTCTTTCCTGCTTTGTCAAAGATTAGTTGGCTGTACACTTTTGGGTCCAATTCTGAGTTCTCAATTGTATTCCATTGTTCCATGTGTCTGTTTTTGTGCCAATACCATACTGTCTTGATGATGACAGTTTTGTAATAGAGACTAAAGTCTGGGATGGTGATACCTCCCATTTTTGTTTTCTTCTTCAATATTACTTTGGATATTCAGTGTCTTTTGTGGTTCGATACAAATTTAGGATAGTTTGTTCTAGTTTTGAGAAGTATGCTGGTGCAATCTCGATTGGGATTACATTGAATGTGTAGATTGCTTTGGGTAGTAATGACATATTAACTATATTTATTCTTCCAATCCATGTGCATGGAATGTTTTTCCATTTCTTTGTGTCTTCGTCAATTTCCTTCATACATTTTCTATAGTTTTCATCGTACAGATCTCTTATATCCTTGGTTAGGCATACTCCTAGGTACTTTATGGTTCTTTGTACAATTGTGAATGAGATCATCTTCTTGGTTTCTCTTTCTGTTGCTTCACTGTTGATGTATCAATTGCAATCGATTTCAGTCCGTTGATTTTGTACCCTACAACTATGCTGAATTCTTGGATCAGTTCTAGTAGGCTTCTGGTGGAGTCTGTCAGGTTTTCTATGTGGAATACCATGTCGTCTGCGAAAAGTGAAAGTTTGACTTCTTCTTTACCAATTCTGATGCCTTTGATTTCCTTTTGGTGTCTGATGGCTAATGTTAGGAATTCCAGCACTCTGTTAAATAACAGTGGTGAGGGTGGACATCCCTGTCGTGCTCTTGATCTCAAGGGGGAAGCTCTCAGTTTTTCCAGTTGAGGATGATGTTAGCTGAAGGCTTCTCATAGATGGCTTTTATGCTGTTTAAGTAAGTTCCTTCTCTCCCGACATTCTCGAGAGTCTTTGTTAAGAAGTGATGATATATTTTGTCAAATGCATTTTCAGCATCCATTGACATGATCATATAAGTTTTATCTTTTCTTTTGTTGATGTGATGTACCACATTGATTGATTTGCGAATACTGAACCAGCCCTGTAACCCAGGGATGAATCCCACTTGATCTTGGTGGATAATTCTTTTAATATGCTGCTGAATTCGATTTGCAAGTATCTTGTTGAGGAGTTTTGCATGATATTCATCAAGGATCTTGGCCTGTAGTTCTCTTTTTTTGCTGGATCTTTGTCTGGCTTGGGAATCAGAGTGATGCTGGCTTCATAAAATGAGTCCTGAAGTTTTCCTTCGATTTCTATTTTTTGGAATACCTTGAGAAGAATGGATATTAATTCTGTTTTAAATGTCTGGTAGAATTCCCCTGGGAGGCCATCAGGTCCAGGGCTCTTATTTGTTGGGAAATTTTTGATAACTGCTTCGATTTCTTCACTAGTTATGGATCTGTTCAGATTTTCTATCTCTTCCCAAGTGAGTATTGGTAGTGAGTGTGTGTTTAGGAATTTGTCCATTTCTTCTTAGTTGTCCATTTTGTTGGCAATATTCATGGTATATCCTGATAATTGCTTGTATTTCTGAGGGGTTGGTTGTAATAAGTCCATTTTCATTCATGATTTTGTCTATTCCGGTGCTCTCTCTGTACTTTTTGAGAAGCTTGGCTAGAGGTTTGTCAATTTTGTTTATTTTTTCCAAAAACCAACTCTTGGTTTCATGGATTTGTTCATTTGTTTCTTTGTTCTCTATAGTGTTTATTTCTGCTCTTATTTTTACTATTTCTCTTCTTCTACTGGCTTTGGGGTGCCATTGTTGCTTTGCCTGTAGCTCCTTTAGGTGAGCAGTTAGATTTTGCACTTGTGCTTTTTCTAATTTCTTGAAATAGGTCTGGGGTGCAATGTACTTTCCTCTTAGGACTGTCTTTGCCTCATCCCATAGATTTTGGATTTTTGTCTTTATTTTCATTTGTTTTCTTATATATTTAAATTTTTTCTCTAAGTGCCTGATTGGACCATTCATTCCTTAGTAGGGTGTTCTTTAAGCTCAATGTTTTTGGAGGATTTCAAGACTTCTTCCTGCGATTGATTTAAAGTTTCAAAGCGTTATGATCTGAAAGTTTTCATGGGATGATCTCAATTCTTTTGTATTTATTCAGGGCAGCTTTATGTCCCAGAATGTGATCTATCATGGAGAATGTGCCGTGTGCACTTGAGAAGAAAGTGAATTCCCTGGCCTCAGGGTGTAGAGTTCTGAATATATCTGTCAGATCCATCTGGTCCAATGCGTCATTCAAGTCTATTGTTTCTTTGGTGATTGTCTGTCCGATTGATCTATCCATTGCTGTAAGTGGTGTATTAAATTCCCCTACTAGTAAGGCATTCTTATCTATAAGGCTGTTTCTGTTTGTGATTAATGGTTTTAAATATTTAGGTGCTTCCATATTCGGTGTGTAGACATTTATAATTGTTAGTTTTTCCTGATGGATAGACCCTGTAATTATTATATAATGCCCTTCTTCATCCCATTCTTATTGTCTTTAATTTCAAGTCCAGTTTGTCTGATATAAGTATAGCTACTCCAGCTTTCTTTTGACTTCCTGTAGCATGGTATATATTTCTCCGTCCCCTTACTTTTAATCTGAAGGTATCTTCCAATCTAAAATGCGTTTCTTGTAGACAGCAAATAGATGAATTTTGTGTTTTTATTCATTCTGCTACCCTATGTCTTTTGATTGAGGCATTCAGCCCATTTACATTCAGTGTTATTATTGAAATATGTGGGTTTAGAGTCATTGTGTCCTTTATGGGATTCATGCTTGTGGTGGTGTCTCTGGTATCTTGCATTCCTTGCAACTCTTCCCTCAGAGTGTCCCCCTCAGGATTTCTTGTAGGACTGGCTTAGTGGTGACAAATTCTTTCAATTTTTGTTTATTTGGAAAGACTTTAATATTCTCCTTCTATTCTGAATGACAGGCTTGCTGGATAGCGGATTCTTGGCTGCCTATTTTTTCCATTCATCACATTGAAGATCTCCTGCCATTCCTTTCTGGCCTGCCATGTTTCAGTAGATAGGTCTGTCACCACTCTGATAGGTTTTCCTTTGTATGTTAGGGCCCTTTTTTCCCTAGCTGCTTTCAAAATTCTCTCATTGTCCTTATATTTTGCCAGTTTCACTATGCTATGTCATGCAGATGATCAATTCAAGTTATATCTGAGGGGAGTTCTCTGTGCCTCTTGAATTTCAACGTCTATTTCCTTCTCCAGGTTGGGGAAGTTCTCTGCTATAATTTGTTCCAGGACTCCTTCAGCACTTTTCCCTCTCTCTTCTTCTTCTGGAATTAACTATGATATGGATATTGTTCCATTTGATTGTATCGCTGAGCTCTCAAACTCTTCTTTCATGTTCCTGGATCAGTTTATCTCTCTTTTCCTCAGTTTCTTCTTTTTCTATATTAATGTCTTCTAAATCACTTATTCTCCTTTCTGCCTCTTCCATCCGTGCATTGGACACCTTCAGTTTATTATGTATCTCATTTATCCCATTTTTTAATTCACCATAACTATTTTTAAGCTCCATAATGTTTGTAGCCATAGTTTCTCTGATGTCTTCCATGATTTTTTCTTTTCTTTTTTTTTTATTATTTATTATTTTTTTATTTTTTTTTTTACAAATAGTTTATTGTCAAATTGGTTTCTACATAACACCCAGTGCTCATCCACACAAGTGTCCTCCTCCATGTCCATTCCCCCTCCCCCCCACATCCATCAGTCCTCAGTTTTTGTCAGCATTCAGGAGTCTCTCATGGTTTGCCTCTCTCCCTTTCCCCCACCGTTTCCCCCTTCTTCTCCCCCTTGGTCCTCCGTTAAGTTCCTCCTAATCCTCCTATATGTGCAAACATATGGTATTTGTCCTTCTCTGCCTGACTTCCTTCGCTCAGCATAACACCCTCAAGGTCCATCCATGTTGCTACACGTGGCCAGATTTCATTGTTTCTCATTGCCATGGAGTATTCCGTCGTATAGATAAACCACATCTTCTTGATCC